>PVKE010000982.1:0-37066 GCA_004027555.1 Craseonycteris thonglongyai | reverse complement strand
TAGTCCCGATTTTTAACAATTTCTCCCGCGTCCCGCGGCGTTTTAAAAAAGTCCCGATTTTTGGAAAGAATGCACGACAAGCTAGGGAACGGTGGGAGATAGACCACATTTTTAATCAAGAACCCCCCACCCCCCGGTCAATGGTGTCCCGCTTTACCAATGTTAAAATCTGGTCACCATTCTTGGAGGGCCCAATGAGAAATGGATAAGAACAGCTTTAAAACATGTAACCCAGGAGTCCAACCTTTTGGCTCCCCTGGGCCACGCTGGAATTTGTCTTGGGCCGCACATAAAATACACTAACACAAATGATAGCTGATGAGCTTTAAAAAAATCGCCAAAAAGAATCTTATGAAGTTTTAAGAAAGTTTACGAATTTGTGTTGGGCCACATTCAAAGCCATCCTTGGCCACATGCTGTCCGCGGGCCACGGGTTGGATAAGCTTGATGTAACCCACTACGGAAATGTTAATATACAGGGTGCTTTCTAAGGGCCAGTCAGTAATAGCCTCTAATCCTAAAGAAATGAGATGCTCACCAAAATCCAGGCCGTGGCCTCGTGGTCAGAAGGGCCGCCTCGTACCTGGACAGCTATATTGACGTGGTCCCCAGGCAGGTCCTCCAGCACCTGGGTGCCCCCAGGAGACTGTGTGACCTACAGAGCACAGGAAAACCAGGAGTGGTTTAGAAAAAGCATTTTTGGGTATGGACCACCCCATTGACATCCTTGCTGTCTTCATCTTCCCACTGGCTCGAAGGCCGAACCCCTACTAAAATGTCCGTCTCTCTTTTAAAACCCAAATATAAGTACAGACAGCATTCCCTGATGGACGGCAAAAATGTGGACGCCACCCCCATCTTGCCGAAGCAGTTCAGAATTTCATGGCCCTTCTCAGGGCTGTGGAGACAAAGGGACAACATATGCTGTGATCCTTGCTAGTCTCACAAAAATTGATCTGCAGGAAGATCTAATTTTGGAACAGGACCGAGTCATCTGCCACCAGCCAAGTCCTCCTAAAACCCAGATCCAGGGAGGTGGGCTCTAACATCGCTCCAGCTGATCTAGGCTGGACAGACAGCAGAAGTTTTTGGACGGCTAAGTGGCCAAGGGAGCAAATGGCACAGCAAGGATGGCAACAGTGGTCCTTCTTTAGGGTGAAAGTTTTGGAGCATAAAGGGAGGCAGAGGAGGGGTATATAAGATAGCCTTTTAAAATCCTGTGAATCCACATGTAAAGATATATACACAAACCTTCTTAAAAGAAAGCAAACATTTATACTTCTCTCTCTCTCTCTCTCTCTCACACACACAGGAGTTCTGGGATCTATTATAAATACCTTCCTCCACATGATGACTGGGGGAGGCACAGCCCTCACCTCACAGGACAGGTACACCTGTGCCCCGGTGACGTTGTGCACACTCCGGGGTGGAATGACGACCACAGGAGCTGGAAGGAGAAGCAGGAATACAAGCTTTACCCTGCCGGAGTCCCCAGGCTGTGGAGTGCCCCTGCAGGACAGTCTACCGTGAGGGGAGCCACGGCAGATGAAAGCTCTCCACGCAGAGAAAGCCCCTTAGGCAAGGGAGGAAACATGGAAGACAGTTTGTTTTCGACCTGGAAGGACGCCTCCCCGTTTCCCCCTCCGTGGTCTTTGATCTACCAGCAGGACCACAGGGAGCCAGAGAGGAAAGGGGATGTCCCAAAGTCACCCAGCACATCAGTGGCAGAGCTCCCGGCTCGTCACTCCCTGCGAGGGCCCCGGCTGCCATCTGCTTTCAGCTCAATGACACGACAGGGTGTCGGGCTCCGGGAGGGGCTGGTGTTGCATCACCAGCAGCAGCGTCTTCTAACAGATGGGCTTTTCTCCTTCCACGTGGAGGGCGCTTCAAAGAATAATGCCATGGAGGACAGCTGCAGCCCCCTGCAGCTGAGACCCGCTTCCGTCCATTCAAGATGCCCATTTGCATATCACAAACTCACAGACTCCACATTAGCAGCCCCTGACACCTCCTCTTCCTCAGAACAAAGCTGCCCCCTGCCCCCCATCCCCAGAGCAGAGCTGGGGGCCTGGAAGCCATGTCTGGGAGTCAGGCAGTGTGGATGGAGGCTGTCAGAACAGTACAGAAGGGAAGGGATGTAGGCATCTGAGTTACAAGTTCTTAGCTGACACTCCACACCCGGCCCTCCTCCCTCTGCCTGGCGTCTGCTCTGCTCACACTGGGACTCGATGAATGAAGTCCATTGCCTCAGCCTTTAGACCCTCCATCTGGCCCTCCATGTACCTGCCTCCACGTGAAATGCCCCCCTCCCCAGCCCCGCAGGTAGACCGCTCCTGGTCCCGCAGGGCTTAGAGGGGATGTGTCCTGGTCCAGGGCCAGGGGGTCTGCCCCTCTTTGACCTGCTGAAGCACAGCACGCCTTGCTGTGCTGGTGCCTCCACCTGGTTTCACCTGCATGAGAAGGCAGGTTTGGCCCACCCCTGCGTCTGCCCCCATGCTGTCTGGGGCAAGGGGAAATGTGGAGGTCTGGCAAGGAAAGTGCTCTCTGCTTGGTTTGTCTGAGATGCAGACAACACGCCTGGCTTCATAGGGCTGTTGAGCAGATCCCACCATGCGACGAGTGTGGAAGCGATAGTTTAAGTTAACACGACCTGCCAGGGGGGCTCAGGAGCAGGTCTGGGGAACAGATGACTGGGTGAAGAGACACGTGACAAAAGAGCAAACACATTCACTCTCGGGCCATCCAACTGTGGACTCCCGGGGCTTCGCCTGGTGACTCAAGGCCAGCAGGCCAGCCTTGGGCAGTAAAAGGAGGACAAAGGGAGGGAGATAGGCTGGAAGAAAAGGGGGCAGGAACAGGAGTGAAAGCACACAGAAATGAGACTGGGAAGCAGACCCTGTCAGGTTGGTGCCAAACAATCTCCAGGAAACTGTTTCACAGCCACAGAGTCTGGAATGGGAGAGGCCCACCGCCCCCCGGCCCTGTGTGATCTGCCTGCTCATCTAGCCTCCACTTGCATGCTTCCAGCAACAGAGAGCTCACTCTCTATGGATCCAGGCCCCTCTAGCTTTGGAGGGCCCTGCGGGTACCATTTTTGCCCTCCCCTTACATGTGACACTTGTCCTCACCTGGAGCTAAAACCTGCTCCCTGTAACTCCGGGGCTACTGTCTGGAAACCTACAGCCCCCTGGGTGCTCCAGAGGCCTCCAGTGAGTTAACACAGACACTGCCCTCTCCCCTCCCTGGCTGCTTTCTTTCCCCTCAGCTTGGTTAGCTCACTCCTTGAGCTCTGCCTATCTGACTGCCCTCCAAGCATTAACCCCCTCTCCATGTCCCTGGGACACCCAGGCCCCAGGCGTCTCACACTGCCAGACGCACCCCAGCGGCCTGCCTGGCTGCCACAAAGAACCACATCACCCCTGCTCTCTGGCAGGAGCCCCGTCTGCGCAGAGGACAAAGAGCCTGATTTGTTCACATCCTCCTGCCAGGACTGCCTCCCCCCGGAGCCCAGACGGGTCCTCCAAGGGCCCCCGTGGGAACCCTCACCACGGCAGCATATTCCAGAGCCCTCAATGGAGTCCAAAGGGACACTCAATCACCGTGTTTTACTTTCGTTCATGTAAAGTCATAAATTTTAAATGAGATCTCATCTGTCCCTTTCAGGCTTAAATGAATAAGCCAGTAAATCACATTTCATCTTTCTCTCTTTGCATTTCCTTCCCCTTCTCTTTCAATAACTCCAGTGTACTGTCTTCGCCACTGATTTTGTGGCAGAAAATACTATCTCTTTTACAAAAGAGCCCCCTGATTTTGATGATAAACTGGCATTCAAATTTTTATTTTTAAATTTACATACAGCACATCTTTCTTCCTGGTGTACAGTTCAAAGTTTTGACAAATGCATACAGTCGTGTGACCCCTGCCATAACCGTGATATAGAAGAGTTCAGTTATCTCAACATTCCCTCGCGTGTCTCTTTGTCATAGTTTTAAACTGTAATATGTCTGATTTTAAACTGAAACTATTTTTATCCACACTAGCTCTTTCCAATCAGTCGTCATCACCATACTAGTAATAATGCTGGTAATCCCGCCGGCCGGCACTGAGAGCTGGTGTGTGTTACACACTCTTACTCGGCTTACAGAGATTATGAGCCGGTTTGATCTTCCCGAGTCCCATCAGCTGTCAGCTGGGAACGCTGGCTAGGCAGGGGCACCCAGCCCAGCGGTCTGGCCGTGAGCTCTGACACCACACTTTGCCCTCTCCTGACATGACACTTCCACGTAGACTGCTCGTTCATCCTCACACCAGCCCTGCATGCGCCCCCATTTTACAAATGAGAAAACCAAGGCTCAGGAAGGCATGAAGTGCCTAGAAAGCAGGGACTCAAACCCAGGCACCCCAAGTCCCTTAGCTCCACGCTGATTTTAAAAGCGAAGCATGCTTTCTGCATGGGCTCCGTTCCAGTACGAGAAAGACTTCTTTAGGGCTTGTGCTGGGCGGTCCCCAAGACAACCCCCAGGTCCAGTGATTTGCTAGGAGGACCTAGGACTCAGCAGGGCTTGGCTCACAGTTATGCTTTATTACAGCCGAAGAGGCAAAGCAAACCAGCAAGGGAGAGAGGCTCAGGGGCACAGACCTGAGCAACCAGGGGGGGCGCTTCCAAGAGCCTCACCCAGCAGATTCACACGGGCCTCGCTTAATTCCCCAGCAACAAAGTGTGACAACACGTGTGAAACGCTGTCTACCAGGGAAGCTCACGAGAGACTCAGGGCCAACAGTTTTCACTGGGGGCCGGTCACCTAGGCACCCTCTGCCTACTACGGACCCAAATCCCAGGCTCCCAGAAGGAAAGCAGGTGGGCAGCGCTTCTTTGTACAGTTTAAGCACAGTGAGTTCTGGGCGTGGTGGGAACCCTCCCCAAATCCAAGTTCACAGATACCAGTCAAGGGCTAACCTCGTTAGCAGGACTAAGGTGTCCTTAGATGAGCAGGGCTTTCCCAGTCTTGCTGTCCCTAAGGGCTCATTCGAGTGTGGCACTGGGGGTGCTCAACGTCACGACCACCACAGGCAGGAGGAATCCAGGTGCAAATCCTGTCTCTGCCACACCCCAGGGCTGACTTGGCCTTAGTTTCTTCTTCTTTAAAATGGGCACAGGAGTCCATTCTTCCTCCCCTTCCCTCGCTATAGGCTGCGAAGAACAGTTATAAGACCCCTTGCAAACTGTAAAAGGCTTCCATGCAGGGACCTGTGGACTTGGCAGGCTGTGCTACTTAAAGGGTAGTCTCCTCAAAGATGCCTTGCCTGCGTGAGGCTCTCGTCTGGCTCCCAGCGAATGTGTCCTACTCAGAGGCTCCAGAAGCCCTTCCGAGGACGAGCCGGGCACAGCCTCTGGCCTTCCTGTTGCCAGAGCTGCCACACTCCTGGAGGAGCCAGGGCTTTCCTTTCTACCTGCCCTTGACAAGAGTCACGTGGGTTTCCAGCATGAGAACAGTGCCTGGTCAGCCCAATCTGTGGATGTGCCAGCTTTGTCTCTTCTAGCCCTTCCTTGCTCAATACTTGGTTCCTTCTACTCAGGCGAGCAACAGCCCTGGAAATGCTGGGACGGCACAAATGCACCCAGCAGTAACACGGAATAGTCACCCAGGTGCGTCCCCAAAAGGCAGCACCCTGGGTGGGCAAAACAGTACCAAGGGAGACCCAAATGCCCCGGGGTCCAGTCATCAACCAGAAGAGCTTGGGCACATTGCTAACCATTTCCCCCTTATCTGAGAATGAAGATGACGACTTTGGCCCACATCCTCCAGGGTGAAAGGAGAGAAGGATGTGACTGCATTATTAACTGTGTGGATCTATACAAGTGAAAGGGATCAATATTATTATTATAGCGTGTGGTGATCTGTCCCCCTGCCCTGTAAGCTAAGTATGTCCTTGATGGCTGAAATGAAAGATTTCCCCAAATGCCACTGAGATTTCTTTAAAGTTAATGGTGCTAGGGAAAGAAAGACTATCAAAAGCCATCCCCCAGGACCCCATCTGCCCGTAGGGAAAAACGCACAAAGAGTTTCATGATCAACGCACTGAACGGCCCTGATAATTTATGCTAATAGTCACATTACAATGTGGAATGAGAAACGGCTTAATCCTGCTCCCGCAGCCTGCACCTCAAACCCCTCCCTCGGCATGAAAGGCTTTTGAGCACAAGCCCCCACTTCCTTGTCCCTCGCACAAAGTGGCATTTGCTGCCTCTCCTGGTTACCTGGTAACACACACCTCCCAAAGACAGATTTCTAAGTGCAACTGGAATTTCAACCAAGGTGAATTTCCTAAGATTCAGAATCTCAAGAGCTCACTGAAGCTTTGGGGGTTCGGTGTCCTGGTGGGCACTGGCACGAGACCCTGTTCCTATCTAATTCAAAACACATCAACCTGCCGTCTGCAGGACCCCACTCCCTCCCAGGGTTAGCAAACAGTCAGGGTGTACATATGGAACAGACTTTTAAAGTAATGACAGCAATGACATAATAACAACCATACGCCACGCCACCTTTCAGTTGAGAATCGGAACCAATAATTTAGTCCAGAATGAAGCTTCACCCCTCAAGGCTTGCAATGATGCTGCCCTCAATTATTTGGGGCCCCACCTCCTTCCCCAACCATCCCACTAGGCAGCTGTCCAGCATGCCCACTGTTCACACTGGACAAAGGACCTCCTACCTCCATGCTTTGGTTCATGCTGTCCTCTCACCCCCATTCTCAGCCCAGGAATTTTCTACCCCTCCTTTAATTAAGCCTCCTCTCCTATGCTTCCCCTTCTGTGAAGCTACCCCTATTCCTCTCAGGAGCCTTTACCCAGAGCTAAACAGAGGAACCGGCAACAAGCCTTGTGGGGAAAAAGCAGGAGGGTGGATCCAGACTGAGAAACCCTCAGGACTCAACAGGAGTTTGCACCATTCCTAATTGGGCTGCCAGAGGGCCGCATCTTCAAAGAACCAGGAAAACCCAGGCTAGAGCCCCACCTCAGCTGGGGACTAGCCATGTGGCTCCAGGGAACTCCCTTCTGTGTACCTCAGTTTTCCCTCCTGTTAACTGGGAGTGAGACCTGGCCAAGGTAGTTGTTAAGAGTCGAGTAAGAAAATGAGATGTGCATGCGCTTTCCACCAGTAAAGAATTTCATATATGGGGACACGGTGGGTCTTTAATAAGTGTGTGTTGATCAGAGGATTACTCTCATTTGCAGGCATTTTGGGGCGTTTCAGAGCATAGGAGGAAAGGGAAGCATTTAAGTCTGAAAAACGTTTCCACACGCCCCACGGAGGCATGTGCAAGAACACCTCCCACACTGTGCGGAACCTAACATATTTACAAAGGCCGCATTCTATTCAGGTTGGGTGACTGGCTGAGATGGGGTGGTTTTATTAGCATATTGAAGCAGAACAGCAGCTGCTCTGACTCAGGCTACTTCCTGTCAACCAGGGTCCCCAGGGACATTGTTAAAAAGTGCTCCTGCTGTGTCCTCTGAATAGAGACAGCTTTAAGGCAGCAGAGTGAGCTGCCGCCTTGGCTTCACTAGCTAGGAAAGATTCCCCGGCCACACCTTCATGCTTTACCAGGACACAGGGCCTAAGGCCACACAGAAGCGAAAGAAAAATAGTTGCCTGGTCTGCGCCGGGTAACACAATCGCTGGTGGGGAAGAAGAGGCAAGTTCTGGAGAGGCCTGATGCCTGTCACTAAGGGGATCATTAAAACCAGCTTCTGAATTGCCTCCATTTGGTGCCATGAACATCTTTATGCCTGGGGACTGTGCCTGAGGTGGGTCTCAGATCCCATAGATCAGAGTGGAGGGACTGTCACATTTACTTGTCATTTGGTAATTTTCAGTGAATTAGGGGTCTGGGGTTTCCATCTGCCATTTGGCCTCACTCCGGTAACCATGGCAACCAGCACCTGCCTGACTTAACGCTATCAAGTCCTGTCCTGAAAGAGCTCTGGGGGTCCTGGGAGCTGGTCAGGCTTTCCTGGTCACCTTGGATGAGTCCCATGCCCCGCCTGCCACCCCAAGTCTCAGTCTCCTCTCCATAAAAACATATTTGGTCTAAGTACCTTCAGGGCCTCTCTCTTAGGAACAGAACACCACTCCTGGGACCCTCCACACCGGTTAGACTCCGGGGAGCTGGCCAGCGTTTATGTCTCCTGCATGTGGAGTGAAAGTGTTATCTGTCTGGAGACAAAGAGAACTGCCTGTGACTTAACTGCTGAGGAAAGCAGATTGTGAAAAACGAGTGGCAGGACCTGAAGGAGGAAGGAGACAGGACTGTTTAAATGCCACAGGGCAGAAGCAAAGGTTCAAAGTGTAAGTGACCTCAACAGTGGCCCCACAGGGAGCTGACCCGGCTGAGAGAGGGGAAGGGTTCAGCTCAAGGCTGCTCAGGGACGAAGCAGCACAGCCGGGAAAGTGCCAGACAGCTTTCTCCTCCATGGGAGCCCCAACCAGAAATAGCCAGTGGTGACTGGCTCAGTCCCCTCAACCAGCTGCACATTGTTTTCACGTTTTCAGGACAGAAGCATTCCTGACCCATCCCCAACAACCCACTGAGTGTCCTGGACGCACATCTACCTGGAATGCTTGGGGGATGGAGGGGGGTGGATATTAGAAACTTTCCAATACCTGGTAAGGACTTCCCAATGCCCCCAAGGCTTCCTTTTTGGAGCTGAAGTCATTGCACTGACTTGGGCATTTAGGGCTGGACTTGGTCTTCAGGCATGGGCCAGAACCCCAAGATGGGCTCCTTGGGACTCCCCAGCCACCTGACTCGTCTTCCGCTCTAGGCAGCCCAGACAAGGGCAATCCTCCAAAACCTAACGGCCGCAGGGTGTTTGCTGGGCATCCCTACACTAATGTTGGGGTTTATTTTTGTTTGACTTTTTAAAATTACATATATAGAGAGAGCAGGCAGTGAGAACTTTACTGTGATGTTAATGAAGCTTAAGGTTCTAGGTCCTCAGCAACGATTAATTTTTTATTCCTTTAAAGTGGGACCCTCCAAAGTGTATAAACCTTGGCCCCACAAAACCCGGTCTACCCCTGATGGCGCTGTAATCTTTTCAGAGGCTAGGTCTCCAGGAGTCTTCCCTGTCCCACGTGGGAGCTCCTTCAGGACCCTCTCTGCAGGGCCCCGGCCCTGCTGCTGAGTCCAGTGACTACTGAGTCCGCTGATGTGAGCTCCTCCTCCTCCGCTATCTTCACCTTCCCTCCTTCTCCATCCCTCAGCCAGGCTGGGTGCCAGACCCTGGGGACTTGAACCCAGTGGGACCCCCTCCTTCAAACTCCCAGACTCCTGGAGGCAAACATGTCAGGCCTGCAAATAACTGTATTAGCAAGCACTTAAGTACCAAAAGGGTCAGCAGGCTCACCAAATGCCGACCAGCTCGGTGGTTGGTGTCTGCGTCCATGAGCTGGTAAGGGAGGGTGCGGGATGTGGGCTCCTGCCCCAGTCAGTCTCCTCGAGCACCCCACCAGATATGAAAAACTGCTCCCAAAGGGAAAACTGAGGCCCACTCAGCACTGTCCAACGCGACACAGGGGAAATCCTGCGCCACACACCCGAGGGTTGGGGGGGGGTCCCTCTTTTTCCATCTGCTCCACCTTCTCCACGGCCGGGCAGAAGCCAGACTCACCGAATTCGCAGGGGCCGTCGCGCACCTTGTGCAGGTGGCCGGGGTGCGCGCGGGGCGCGTGCCGGGCGCGCAGGCGCAGCGCACAGACGCTGGGGTAGGCGCGGCCGTCGGAGCCGCAGACTGCGCCGCGCTGCGCGCACACACAGAGCCCGGTGCCCTCGGGCGCCGCCCCCGTGGAGCGGCTGGCGCACACCAGGCCCGGGCCACAGCGCGCGCCGGCCCGCCCCCCACAGCTCGCGCCCTCGGCGCCCAAGCAGAGCGCGCAGCAACCGCACTCATCGCGTGCCCGAATTCCCGGTTCGGGGCAGCGCACCGGCGCTGGACAGCGCTCCGGCCGGCACGGACCGCACTGGGGGAGCCGGCCGCCCGCGCCCAGCAGCCCGAGGCCCCGGGCTGGCGGCGGCAGCAGCAGAAGCAGCAGCGGGAAGAGCACAGGTGAGCCAGGCATGGTCTGCTTCGGGGCGGCAGCGGCGCCTCTGCTTCGCGCTCCGCTCTGCGCGCGCGGCTCCGCCACCCCGCCCGCCCCGCGGATGCTGATTGGCGGGCTTGCACCGCGGGGCGCCCGCAGGCGGCTGCCGGCCCGGGGCCAGCGCGGCTTAGTGGTCTCTCGGCCGACCCAGTTCCGATGTGTCAAGACACACTCTCCGACACCCAAGGGCTCTTGGGGAAACTGAGACGCAATAGAGACGGGGACTTGCCCGAGGTTACCATGATAGAGCCAGGATTGTATGCACGGCCTCCAGATCCAAGACTGGCTCCACATATTATTATGCCCCTCGATCGTCTCCGAAGGATGCACCATTTTATTTCGCATTTAGTAATTTTCCAAGTTTTATTTTAATAAAGAAATACTTTAAAATTTCAGAGTTTATAAATGTATATAACGACGAAAAGAGGGTTTTCCTTCCACCCTGTGGCCCAGTGCCCCAGCCCAGCCTCAAGAGGGCACTCGTTATCAGGTTCTTGGTTTATCCTTCCAGTAATTTTGAATGTTTATAAAAGCACCAGTGATTTTATAGCTTCTTTCTTCGAACGCCTGCACGTGCATACACACACAGTAGCATGCACTGTACATTACTCTGCGCTTGGTTTTCTCCACCTATGGTATTTCCCAGTTTCATCACCTCTTATTATCTGTGAAATTGGGCTGCTTTTACCATCAACGGTGCGTTGTTTAATTGACTGCCCCCCACCCCCTTAATGCTACATAAAGTCGTGGTGCTTCTCATGGTCAGGAGTAACTTGATTTGTAAGGAGATATGGTAATATATTTTAGATTTGTCTCAGATTTTTATACTTTCCACAGTGTTTAATTGCACAAAATTGCAGTTACTTAACCAGTTGTTTTTGATCCTTTCATTACTACAAATAATTCTGTCGGATGTCTTGGCACACAAGTGTCAGCGTATCTGTGAATTAGTGGGGAGTGTGCGTGGGAAAGACAGAGTGGAACAGGTTCTTGCACTCGTTTATTTATGCAGTCCCCATGCCTGCTCAGAACCAGGCTCTGTACGCCCAGTCCTGACAGGGAACCCAGACAAGAAATCCCAGGGAGTCCTGATAGCTGGGGTTTGATGTGCGTGGCCAAAGTCAAGATAGTGGATAGAGGGAGAGACTTGCTGACTAGGCTTTATGGGTGGCTTTTCCTGCGGCCATCCCCTAGCCTCATTTGCCCCGTGTTCTTTTTTTTTTTTTTAAGATTTATTTTATTGTTTGAGAGGTGAGAGAGTGAGAGACAGAGAGAGGTAGAGAGAAGTGGGGAGGGCCCAGAGCAGTCTCCATAGTTATACATCATTAGTTTTTTGACATAGTTTCATTCCACACAGGTGGATGGGGGGCCACATGGGGCAGAAATGAACTGGGGGCCTCCCTTGTGGGAGGCGAGAACCTTCATTCCCATCCCAGCAGTTACCAGCTGCATGCCACCGTTCAGCATGTGGATCTTCACCAGCCAGGGCCAGGACTCGATCCCTGGACCTCGAAGTTGCAAGGCAAGTGCTTGACCTGTTGAGCTATCTCAGCATTCTCCCGTGTTGTTTTTATTTGTTTGCTTGTTTTGTTTGTTTGTTTTTCCGAACTCCTAGAGATGGAGAAAGCCTCTTGGAGTTAGTGAAAACTAGCTACAACCTTCTTGGGTGCCATTTTGCTTTTCAAGCCCAGGTCCTTCCCAGTTTGCAGTCTTTCAGGGGGAGTCCTTATCTCCAAAATGAGCCCCAGCAGAGGCCATTTTATGTGGTGATCAGAGCAGGCCCGCTGCTTGGCCTGCTCCGGGTCTTCCCTTACCAGCAGACATCCAGGATGGGTATGGTCAGGCTTCATGGGGTGGAGGGAGGTAGTGATGAGGACTAACTATAGTAATGTCAGCATCGCCCTCAGCATGCTCTCAGACTTATTAATGATTGATTTCAGCCAGGAGCCTGCCACCGTGACCTGGAATGGCCTTTTAAAGTGCTCATGCCTTAGACCCTCTGTGCCCTTCTAGGACTCTCTCCTAAAGAAATACTACTATGTGTAAAGATTTCATTCTGGAGTTGGTCATTACAGGAAAAAAAAAAAAATGGAAACAGTCTAAATGCCCACTGATAGGCAATGATTAAACATCCAACAATAGAGGACTACGTAGGCATTGAAAATGAGGAAGGAGATGTAGGTTAACTGAAATGAAAAGATGTTTGCGATATATTGTTTGGTGATATAGCAATTCTAAATTGCATGTCATGTATGATGGCATATTTATAAATACAAGTACATAGTTGTATATATATGAAGAAATTTAAGATTATTTAATGATATAAAGGAAGCACAATGTTCAACAAACAAAGAAAGACTTGAAAACAAACGAGATAAACTCCATGCTCCTTTTCAGGGGCCTCCTCCCGAGTAAGAACAACCTTCCAAGTGGTTGTGGTTGTCCAAAGGAAGGATGGGCTGCTCCAGAGAGTGAGCTTCCTGGTGGTGGGGGAGGTCAAGGGTGAGCCTTGGCAAGGAGCGTGGGGCGAAGGGACCAATGTGTCAGGGGTTGGGGGAGAGGATCTTTCAGTCCTTCAAACTGGGCTCCCATTCCCAGGGTACAGTGGATGGCCCTGAGACCTGGGTTGGACCAGATATGGCTGTGATTAGAAAATAAACGCTTACAGAAATGACTTGCCCACTTTTTATGCAGACATTGAGGGAGCAGTAACTGAACAGTGTCATTATTATGGAATTATGTGTGTTTAAGGCAGATTGGGATGCACAGTCGCAGAGGCACATTTGCATGTGATCTGCATGTCGTTTGAGTAGTAGGGAGAACATCATGTAAGCATGACTCTTTGCGAATTAAAGCAGAGGACTCATTTTTCAACCCTGAGCCTGTGGTATGTGGGAGAAAACATTCCAAAGCTTTGAAGACCATTGGCATCCATTTCCATTTTAAAACTGCCAGAAAGCCCGTAGCCCAGTGAGCTCTGCTTCCCAGACTGTCAGTTAACACTGTGGACCCATAGGATTATGGGATGAATTCTGTCCATGGGGAAGGAAGTTGAGGCCCGTCTATCAAGGGTCCAGGCTCTCTGGACAGGGTGCTTTCTATTCTGAGTCTTCAGGAGACAGTAGTTGCATGGAAGGATGACGCAGACAGAGAACGGTGTGCCGGAAGGCTGAAGACCAGAGCGAGCACAGCGCAGTCAGTACCGAGGAGAAAGCTCAGCGCAGCTCCTGTGCTGTGTGGGGTATGGAGGCTCAGGAGGTGAAGCTGGAGAGGTCAGTGAGGACCAGATCACTGGCCGTGCCTGGCCCGCTGAGCAGCTCGGAAATGGTGGAATCCAGGTTTGGCACTGGTAGCTCAGGCCTGCATGGCTTGTCTGACAGGCAGGCACTTTACATGTGGAGGGGAAGGGAACAGCATATACCCACTGGGGAACCAGAGGATAAGTGTGCGGAAAATTCTTCCTGGTTCTCCACTCTTGCTTTCAGCATCTTTCCGCCCCTCCCCGGGGTTTCCACTACAATGCAGGGCTTGTGTTATGTCCACCTGAGCAAATCTCCACCTTGTGGGCAATTCAGAGATTACAGGTCTAGGGACTTGCTCACAGTCACACAGCTTTTCAGGGCAGAGTGGGGTTGGGTTTTGGGGTGTCTCAGCCCAAGGATGGCCTGATCTTCAGTTTGGTTGGCCTTCAGTTTAAATGAGTCCCCCTCCTGGTGCTCTAGAAATGGGCTTTGAGGTCCTGTCTGGCCCCGTGCTGCCCCATCCCAGCAATGTGCTGAGCCGGCCTTCCAGTGCCGTAATCTCTTCCTTCATTCTCTGTCCCATTTGTGATAAATTGAAAAGCACCAAGAACCTCCCCAGGGAGGACAGTGCGCTTAGGTCAGGATCTTGGCCAATCTGGGAAGAGGGCACAAGGTGTGTCCCTAGAGTGTGTATCCTCAGTGACTAGCACACAGGGACTTCACAGATATGTGTGACATGAACGAATGCATAGCACCTGAGAGCTCTCTGTGACCCTATCCAGAATTGAGTCTTATCTGGGAAGATAAATGGGACCAGATACGTAGGTCACTGAAGACCAGCTAAGGAGTTTGTCTTTATTCTGCCGGCAGGGGGCAGCCCTGTTTGTGACAGAGACAGGACAGGATCTCAATAGCGGTTAATTTCATTCTACAAAGAAAGGAGAAATGTTCTTAGTAGGCTGACCAGCTGTATCATTTTAAACAGGACAGAAAAACAATGGTACTGCCCCATTTCAAATGGTACCTGTGGTCAGCCTGGTCTCATTGGGCTAAATTCAGGGTGTCAGCAGGCTGACCACACGTATTGTTTGAAACAGGACAGTACTGTTGTTTTCTGTCACATTTAAAATGGTATGTCTGGCCAGCCCAGTTCTTAGTCAAGGGTCATACCCAGCCAGAAAGCCTTCAATATTATTTGATGGGGAAATTGCACTGGGTCTGTCAGATATCTGGATTCTTTTGTTTCTAAGTTTAATAATTAAGCCAGGTATCTACAGAATAAATAGAGGCTGTTGTGTGATAAGTTCCCAACACTCAGGAGACAAGCACGGCCTTTGTGATGAACTGCTGAATTTCCTTCTGTCATGTCACTGGGACTCTCAACCCTCCTAAATACAGGCTCAAGCACAGTAACTCTTCCTTACGTGGGTTCTGGTGTAGCCAGTCATCTCATTTCTCACTCTCTGCCAGCTGACTGCAGCACCATTACACGGCTCCTAGAAAGAGATCTTTAGGGTCGTGCTAGAAGGCTTTGCTTTATTCTGTGTTTTGTCGGCTGAACGAATTCAACAAAAGTATTCAAATATCCCAAAGTTCTAATTAATGGACATTAGATGGGAGAAGCAATGCTCAAAAATGCTTTCATAGGTTAGAATGGTAGAGAGAAATTGAGTGTAGAATATTCTCCAGATATATGTAAAGTTCTATGTTTGGAATCAACACTAAAATGAGAAAGGATGAGAGAGGGAACACGCAATCTATCACATAGGGTTGACTCCAGGTGTAAAGGGGTCATGTCTGGAGCATGGTATCCCCTTAGAAATGGGTCCTCGTTGCTGTGGATGAAATTTTGTGGAACTTAAGCATTTTAAAAGAAGCATCTTAGTGTTTCTCCAACTTTAAGGTGGCTGCCTTTCCAACCTCCCCAGGGCAGTCAGTGGCAGTTCAGTGTGAGTCTTAATGGTGTGAAGAGAGAAATTGTACAGTTGTGAGGAAAACCACCATGATAATCCAAGAATTTAAAATATCCTTCTGAAACCTGAGCCATGGAACCAGGAAGCCCTGGCAGGTGGGCGCTCCTGGGAGAGACTGCATCTCCATGTGCCTGGAAAGAAAAGAGCTTTGCAAAGCTTTTTGCTGAACAACGTGACGTGGATGCACCTAGAACTGCTTTCTGCAGGGAAGGAGAAGACCTGGATCCAGAGAAAACACACTTACAGTGTTTCTTTGTTTCTAGGCATCTAGTAAGAGAGCTACGTTGTACCTGATCTTCCTAGTTCTCTGTCTTTTTCATTTTTCTTTCATTATTTTCAATTTTGAGAACAAGCATTGATGGGGCTTCCCCGGCATCCCAGACATCGTGCTGAATCTAGCCCTGGCTTCTAAGCCACTGTGACCTAGCAGGAGAGTTCACTGTGATGTGACTGTGTACTCGCAAGCCAGTCAGCAGCGGCAGAGAAAAGGCTCCCAGTCATAGCTGATGTTCATTGAGTGCTTCCTGTGTCAGGCACCCTCCTAAGTGTCCTGTGTGTATTAGGTTATTTCAAATTCAAATATCCACAAAGTAAGTATAAACTTAGACAAAACTGAGGAACAGGGAGGTTAACAATATCACTTGTCCAAAGTCACAGAGCTAATAAACGGTGGTGTGGGCCCCAGAGGTCCGCACTCTGAACCACTGCACCGGACTGCTTCTCCACAAATATGTTAAAATGACACGTAAAGAAGGCCTAAGTATGTGCCGTAGAAGAGATGTAGACCAAGACAAGAGAAATAAGATGACACCATGGTGATCAGAAAGTACATCATGCTAGATGCTACGCTTGAGGCAGGACAGAACATCATCAGTGGACAGAACTGATGATGGTGAGCAGAAGTGGGAGAGCGTGTTCTAGGTAGGAGTGTAGGGATCAAAGTGGGCAAATGCCGGTGGCCTGAGTTTGTCATCGATGGTGCTTGCTCATTGCCTCCACAATCCTCTCCTGCTCCGCCAAAGCTGATTAGACCAGAGGTGCAATGGACTGAATGATGTCCCCACCCACCCCCAAATTCTTATATAGAAGCCCTAACTCCCAATACCATGGAATGTGACTGTATTTGGTGATAGGGCCTTTAAAGAGGTAATTAAGTTAGCATCAGGCCATTAGGATGGGCCCTAATCCAATCTGCCTGGTGGCCTTATAAGAAGGAGAGATTAGGACATACAGAGAGAGACACCAGGGATGCACATGCACAGAGCAAAGGCTGTGTCAGCACACAGGGAGAAGGCAGCCCTCTGCAAGCCAAGGAGAGAGGCCTTAGAAGAGACCGAACCTGCTGACACCTTGATCTTGCACTTCCAGCTTCCAGAACTACGAAAAAATAAATGTTGGTTTAAGCCACCCAATATGTGGCATTTTGTTATGGCAGCCCTAGCAAACTAATGTAGGGGGTGTATGTTTCAGCCAAAGACAGAAAGGCATAGTGACTGGATATGACCTAACTGGGTGAAAACATGAACTAGGACAGATCTTTATTCTTGGCAGTTACAACTGGGAGAACCCCTGGAAAGGAGCTGGTGAAGGTAGGGGTTAGAGTTGGAAAGGATACCATGAACTAGAGTCAGGACAGTGACTCGAAGCCATAAGAGAGCAGAAACCCAAAGGCTGCAGAGTGGCTGAGCCATGGAGAGAATAGATTAAAGCAAAAAATGCCAAGAGGAAGAGAGACAAGTGAAAGAGAGACCCGTTGGCCACGAGAGGGGAGGCACCATTCCCAAGAGTGCGTTTAGTTGCCAGCCCCTCCCTAGTTTGGGTCCCAGCCCTTGCAGGGGGACAAAAGGAAACCCCTTGAACTCAAGTCCACTTGAGTGGATCTCTGTTTCTTGTCCCCTAACGATCCAGAAGAGCAGGAGGGGTTGTGTGTAGGGATGAATAAGCAACTTAACCGCCCCCCCCCCCCCCCGCAGTGTAGATGTGTGCAGGAAAGCAGTGGCGGTTAGGCTGGAAGGTAGAAACAATAGCTTGGAAGGGTAGGGAGTGCACCGCATGAGTGCAGGCTGGGTAGGGAGTGACACGCCCGAGCTGTGTGTTTGAGAGAGGCATGTTCACTGAGCCTGGAGACTGGAGGCTGCAGGGCCATTAGCGAGCTCTCACGATCATCCAGACAGGGGGTGAAGAGAGCTAGACCTGGAGCAGTAGCAGGATAAATGGAAAATAAGGTACACTGATTAGCATAAGGACTGGAAGCTGTAGCTAACTCCAAAGTGCATAATGGCTCTAACATAGTAGTTAATTCCTTATTTATGTCAATAAGGAATAACAGCTGTTCCTAGTGTCCTTGAGTATTGATTTGGGGACCCAGGCCCCTTCCAGGTTGTGGCTCCACCCATTCTGAACACCAACTCCAAGCGGGCAGGAGGGAAAACAGGAAGTGAACAGGACATACCCACATCCTGACTCCTGTGTCACAGAGCTGAAGGGATGGATGAGAACCACTGGGAGGCATAATGAATGGCGTGAGAGAAGGGGCGGAGCCACAGACAGCTTGTGGGTGCTAAGAGTGTGGTGGTGCCATTCGTTGGCCTATGGAGATATATCTAAGAGCCAGTGGGTGTAGGCCGATGGGGCTAGTTCCCATTTGGGCCCATAAAGTCATTTAAAAACAGGGTGGCCATTTAGAATCCATGGACCATTCCAGTAACTGGGAAATCTTATCACATGCTCTACTACATATGGGGTTCAGCTTTGCACTTGTCTCTTCTAGCCCCTTCTCCCAGCAAATGGGTGACCTTGTTTCCAGTGGTTCCCTTTCCTGCGTTTATTGCCTTGAGGCGGAGTCCTGCTTTATTGCCTGTAATCATCTTTACAGCTGGCCAAAGGGGCCCCTGCAAAGCTCCGATAGCTCAGGGGCCAGTGCTTGCAGCAGGGGCCCAGGAGAGGAGAAATAGGAGGGAGTTGCAGCCTTTGCGGTGAGAAGCAGAGGGAGAGCAGAAGAGCCAGCAGTGTTCTGAAACCAGGAAGAAGGCCACTTGCTGGCTTTCCCTTCTCTGGTAAATGTTTGACTGGATGTTTGCCTTTTCCGCGAGTTTTTTTGGTGCTGTGAAGAGAACTGGGCAGCACACCAGACTATCAGAAGCAGCCCTAACCAAGAGGCTGGAGAAGCTCAAAGAACTATCTGGGGACGCACGTTGCTCCCCAGCATTGCAGGCAGCGCTTGTCCACCGAGATGCTTTCCACAAACGAGAGGTGAGTGACCGGATAAGGTTTACGACAAGTTATGCTGGGCAGCCGCGTGCTCTGGCAGCCGTCTTCTGTGATGTTGGTGATTCGTGGAAACCGGGAGAAAAGCGTGGTTAGCTCATCTGTAGGCCCCTGGCACAGAGGAAGGAACCACGGCTAGGCTTCCTGGGTGAGTGAAGAGGTTCCTGTTCGTCTTCAGTTTGGAGCCACAGAGTGGAGTGGGAAGAGCCCAGGCGTGGTGTTAGGGGACCCAGGTTTGAATCGTGGCTCTGCAGTTTCTGACAAATCTCAAAGCCTCTATTTCCTCATCAGGAGTAATAACCCCTGTCCTACCTAGCCCTCAGATGGGTGGAAATCATATGAGAACAAGAATCTGAAAGGTCTTTGAGAGCTACAAAGGGGTCAGGAATGAAGAATGCTTACTCAAACATGTAACTGTCTACTAGCCAAGAACGGAAAAGGCTGCTCTAAACATACACACCCCAGAACCATCGCTTTCTGGGGTCAAAGTGTATCTGTTTCGATTGTGGAGGGATGCGCTGGAGGGAGCAAGAGAAAGGGGGTCATGCAAACATCACAGGCATCATGAGAGTCACTTGGAAAAGGAGATCCCTGGAGTCCCAGGCACCAGGCAAGAGGGAGAAAGCCTGAGAGCCATGCAAGGAAAAGGACAGGTGGCATGAAGTGGACCACAGGGAGGCTCGCAGGACAGGTGGACAGAGAGCAGGGGCTCACTCGGGAGGGGTGGGGCAGGAAGTAGGAAGCCTGAGGGAACGGCTCTTTCCTCTCTCCAGCTGGTCTCGCGGGGCTGAGAGGGGAAAGGGCACCAGGCTAGCAGCAGAGTGATGTGGTGGGATGTGGACTTTTTAGGAAGGTCCCTCTGGTCACAGGTGGAGAATAGACTGGAGGGGGCAGCGCTGGTGCTGGGAGACCTGGCAGGAGGCTCCTGTAAAGCCCAGGTGAAGGTGACGGTGGCCTGGACTGTGGTGGCAGCTGTGGGGATGGAGACACGTCTGGATTGGGCAGGGATCGGAGAGCTCGAACTGACTTGGAAAGGAGGGAGCTGAGGATGACTCAGGGTCTCTAGCTTGAACTAAAGGGTGGCAAAGTTGATTCAGTTTATGGACAGTTAAGCATGGTAGGGAGTAGAGAAGTGGGCTTTTGTCTTCTTCAGTCACCACTCCTTTTCCTTGTGGCTCTCGCTGAACTTTTCAGGCATGTGTGAAAACACCCAGGCACACCCTCTGGAGGAGGCCCCTGGGGGCCTCCCCATACAGTAAGTGCAGCCTGAGTGGGTAAGGGCGAGGCAACGAAGAATAAACAGAGATCTGGACACAGAGGAGGAAACCAGAGGCCCTGGGAGAAAAGGGAATAAAGACAGGCTGGACAAGAAAGGCCAATGAGTACCTCATCTCTGATCCTCGGCCAAGCTTAAGTTAGTACCTGTGTTTGAGTCCTGCTGTGGACCAGTGACCGCCTCTCTTGGAGGATCCCGCAAGACTTGGGGAATGAGGTTCTGTATAAACTGTGAGCACTGCTCGGCAGAGGGGAAGAGCCCACAGCTTGGCCCCAGGGCAGAGCTGTTCCCAGCCTGGCTGAACTGATTCCGTCTCACTGAGCTGGCTCACTGCTGGAGCCAGGGCACCTAGCCTGGGTGTCTAGCTCCTGGTACAGTGGCTCCTGAGTCTGTCCACAATGCCAGTGCCACCCCAGAAAAGTGCCCCCAGGGCATGCTAGGGGCCAGGCTGTGGCTGGGCGTCCTTACCACCTTGTGGAACAGCGTCTGTGGGAGGCCGTTGTAGGGAAGGTGGAAGTAGGCCTGAGAACCAGCATGCATGTTGCTTTTCAGTTAACAAAGCATCATTCCTACCCATTCGCTAATGATGTAGGGAAGACATGGTCTCACACCCATTCTGCAGATGAGGCAACGAAGGCTTCAGGAGAGAAACGATTCACCCCAGGTCACAAGGCCTCTGGCTGCAAATCCCAGGCTTTTCCCTCCATGTGGCTCTGAGGACTCACACAAGTATGAAAATACTCACACCCTCTGAAAGAGGGTACTGGCCCCAAGCAGACCTTTCCTAGCAGGACAGCAAGGTCAAAGTGAACAGGGCTGGTCAAGGCAGAAAAGAAAATAGATTTGGACACACAGAGAAGAGAGGCCCTGGGAGAAGCCGGAATAATAACAGGTATTCCATGTGTCTTTCATTGTAGAACTTCCCTTTGATTCTCAGAGAGTCACAGCAAGTGACAGGCAGAGACAAACCAACAGGCAATTAGAGAGAGAAGTAGACAGGAGGACACGGATGACTCTCTGGGAAGGCTGTCAGGCAGGGAAGGAAAGAGAAGAGACCGTCTGTCAGGCGCCAGCCTTTGTTGGTTTTCTGATAGTCATGGACTTAATTTCATTTAAAACAATGTAAGCTTTTTGGAAGAAAGTGTGCAAACATACAAAAGAAGAGAGACTGGTATAAAGAACACCCATAGCCCCATCACCCAGCTCCAGTAGTTGTCAACACATGGCAGACTTGTTTTGCAGCCACCCCCGCCCACTTCCCCTCCTCCAGACAGCCTGTCATTTCACTGTGGATTTCGTTTTTGACAGGGAGCTTGCTTCTGCGCCGTGGAATTCTCAAAGCTGTGCACAAATGACCTGTCACACAAATCCATTCTCAAATCGTCACCAGGCTCTGCAAGTCCTGTGTCTTTGTTTTGAGAGAGCTCAGACTGCCCTGGCCACAGGAACAGAAAATTACATTGAAGGGTCAAAGAACGTGACAGTTGGACATTACTTATGTGACCAAGTCCTGGCTCCCCCACTCACTAACTGGATGAGCTTGGACAAGTTTCCTGATCTTTGGGTGCCTCGGTTTCCTCATCTATGAAATAAGGTGATAGCAGCACCTTCTCTTATGGGGCTGTTGTGAGGATGAAATTTGTGAATAAGAGTATATACCCCTTATAGCATAGTTCGGCACACAGTAGGCCCTTGAGAAACATTAGCTTTCCATCCATCCGTCTGAGGAATGTTAGTGGGCACCTACTACTGCCACATGTCGGGCCAGGAGCTGGGCATATGGAGATGAGTGCTCCCAAGAAGCTCCCGCTCCAGGGGACACAGACCCACGAAAAGGCACTTCAACACAGTGGATTGGCTTCTGTGACCATGGGCTCAGTCCCAAGCAGTCCAGCCTTCTCAATTCACAGGTGACTAATCTGAGACTCACAGGTCCCCTGAGTCCAGGGAGCTACAGCTCTTATCGGCAGAGATGGAATGGGCTCAGCAGTTTGTGCTGGCCAGGCCTCTTTTCATGAGGGTCTCAGAGGAGGCCGGTGGCTTGGGATGGCAGTGGGGCGATTCTGGGTAAAGGTGCCATGCTCTGGGCCACACTGCCCAAAGCATAGAAGTGGGAGGTTGGTCATGGGACCAGGTGTGGGCAGCTGCTCTGGCTATTGGTTAATCAGGTGAAGGATTTCAGTCCACGGTGTGGTTTGGGGACCCTGGCACCCCTGCACCTATGACATGCACTTCAGGCTGCCTGTGACTGCACTAGATTGAAGCTGGGGAGGGATACTCAGCCTGAAGGGTTGACCCCCAACACTCCAGAGACAGAGTGGAAGACGGGGTCTGAGGTCTAAGGAGACAGAGATAGCCAATGAGAGGCCCCTTTCAGCCCAACAACAGGAAAATCCTTTTCTTTGGTCAGCTATTAAAAGGCAGGGAAGGGATCGGGGGAACGATCCATACTACTGAGCACCAAGGATCTTTGTCACGGAAAAAGGAAGTATGACCTCTGGTTCACCACCCAGAGACAACCATTGTGCACAAATTGGGGATCATACTGCTTTTTGGTGTTTGTTTAAGTGTAACAAACACATTTCCAAGGCATCACCACTGGAAAGCAGACTTTCTAAATTCGGGGGTACTGTTTTGCTGTTGGCCTGCAGATGTTGCCCGCCCTTCACCAGATCTGGACCCACCAGGAAGTAGTGGAGTCTCAGAGACCAAGAAAGGGGTCTCAGTGGCTTTCTAACTTGGATCAACTCCGGTGCATGCTTCATCCGTCCGCTGTGGTGGCTGCTGGAGTGGAAGCCTAGCCCAGGGGCACCAGACTCCTGAGCTATGGACCCCTTATTTAGAGAGCTGCCCAGTCCACCTCCCTTGAGCTGACCTGTGTCCAGCTGCTACCAGACTGACCAACATTGATTCAGCCTCTCCCAGCAGGAGACAGGCTCAGCAGCCACCTGTTTAGGTAGGGTTACCCATCCAAAAGAATGCAGTGAGTCAGCATAGGCTGACACAAGAAATGTCCTTTCTTCTATTAAATGACTTTCCTTTATTGATTAAATGAAGGAATCAAGTTTAGTTTGATCCCATTTTTTCTTAAAATGATATAGGTTATACACTTACAAGTGTGGGAGGAGAAAGGACTTATTTACTGTGTTACACATTTGTAAATACTTTGAATGTTTTACAATGAGCATATATTACATATGAGGGAGAGATTGAGAGAGAGAATCCTAACATTATAGTACATACCTTTGGGCACCCCTCTGATTATTTCCTTAGCTTATATATTTTATAAGTAGAATTCCTGGATATGGAATTGCTATATTTTAACAGATCTTGGTGTCTATATTGCAAAATTAATCCTCAGAATGGTTCTACAAGGGCTGTCTGGAAAAAATTCAGCCATACACGCCTTTGTTTTTCATATTACACGGTTGATACCTTCTGGACAGCCCTCATATACGAATTCACACTTTGACTACTATTAACACAGGGGTGGTCAAAAAATTCACAGAACAGGGGTTATCAGGGAGGTGGGAGTACTAGTGCACACAGTTTGTGACTTAGTAGTACATGTGCCAAATTTCAGCCTATTTGCGTCGGTGTTCTTGCAGATATTGCTGAAGAAGCACATCAATCATGAGCAAAATCCCAAGTATGGATAAAATTGAATTTTGTGCTGTCATTAGATTCCTCACAAAACAAGGGAAAACACCTCAAACCATTTGGGAAGAGATATTAGTGGTTTACGAGGACTGTTGCCCTGCAAAATCCATGGTTTATAAGAGGCATGGCCTTTTCAAGCAAGGCAGAGTCGACTGAAGATGACCTCCATCAAGGGATGCCTTGTTGAGGCCACTTCCTCAGACATTGCCAAAAAAAGTTGAAAATGTGCAGTGGAAGATGCCAGATTGAATAAAAAGCTGCTGCAGAAATGGTTGGAGTATCACCTACAACCATTTTGAATATTCTCCATCAACACCTAAGGATGTCAAAAGTCAGCGCAAGATGGGGGCTAAGAATGCTCAGGCGGCTTCAAAAACAACAGTGTGTCCAGTGTTCACGGCAGTTTTTGGGCCTCTGCAGAGACAACAAAGATGAAGTTTTAAACTGGATTGTCACTGGGGTGAAACTTGGCTTCATCATTATGGGTTTTAGTCAAAGCAGGAGTCCATGCAGTGGCTTCAAAAGGGCCCCCTAAGTTCAAGGTGTCACAATTGGCTGTAAAAATTTGGGGGTAGGGGGAATATGGAGGGTACCCTGCTGATCGATTACAAGCATAAGGGTGTCACAATAACTAGAGAGTACTATTCCAGTCTGCTGGAACAGTTCAAAGAGTCTGTGAAATCTGCAAGGGAGAAGAGGGAAATGGACCAAAGGAGTGCTCTTGTGCATGACAACGTGCCCGTGCACAAGAGCAACGCTGCACCAGCTACACCGGCTTCCAGATGGTAAACCACCCGCTCTCCCTACAGTCCACACCTGGCCCCATCTGATCATTATTTGTTCCCACATGAAAAAACAGCTTCAAGGGGAGAAATTTACAGATGACGGAGGTTAAAGCTACAATTTGAGGGCAAAAGCAAGACATTTCCCCGCCCCCCCAAGGGTATAAATAAACTTATTGAGAGATTTGAAAAGTGTATTAGAATCAAGGGTGAATATATTGAAAATGAAAAATAAAAAATAGTGTTTCTTACCACTTCCCACAAATTCCTGAATCACCCTTGTATACTCTTGCCAGAGACGTAATCCCCACTGCTGCTGGCTGGCCAGCAGGGGTGGGAGGACACTTGGGTGTCTGTGAACCCCCAGTTTGTCATTATGTGGTCTGTTGGTGGCCCCATTCTGCGTCAGCCTCTTGCACTAGGGGTGAGAGCTCTTCCTGTGTAGTCACACAGCCTGTAGCCATGGGGTCTGATGCCTTTTCTCTTTGATCTAGTCCCAATCACTGTCTATTGCTCAGGATCTTCTAGTAGTTTCTGTGTCCTTGATAGATTCCCTTCTTTCTTTCAAATATGGCTACATTTTTGTTCTTTTTAAAAAAATGAACATCTTTTCTATCATTTTGAGGGTTTTGTACAAGGTGGGGAGATTGAGGTATGTGTTCAGTTGACCTTCCTAAAAGCAGACATCTGACTTTTGCAGTTTAATCACATTTCTGACAGCTAAAGTTTCCCCGGCTTCCCCCAATCACTTCTAGGATGTGTCAGAACCATGGGTACACATACTGGGGGACACTGGAATTTTAAAGAATTATGGGGGACTATGCCATGCTCATGGGCTCTCCAGAAGTGTGCTTTTCGCTGAGATTTCTGAGGGAAAAGTAGGAGTGGGCCAGGGAAGGAGGCCCAGAGATGGCTCGATGGATGCTACTGGTGTAGGGAACAGAGTGAGCAAAGATCTGGCATGTGAGAGTGCGCTGAGGCGGTGTTGAGAACACAGGGTGGTGGGAGCCCCAGAAAGGAGGAGGTCCCTTTCAAAGAGAAGTCACAAAACTGTCACATGTTTCAGACGCTAGACCTAGCAGCCCCGTCCTACAGGCTGTGATGCCTGGAGAGGACAAAGTCCACAGTCTGTAGCCCAGATAACCACTGTCCTGCCCTAGCGCCCAGCAGGGGGGCAGGAGAGGGCTGACGCTTCTGGGCCTCTGGTTATGAAAAACTATGTCCAAAGGCGGATTTCCCTCTGAAGTTACTAAAATGTAAGTCTCAGGGCTTCTCACTTGCATGGGACCCCTCCAAGGCTCTGGGGGGGGATGGGAGGCACCTTAGTCATAGTATTTGCATGGTGATATGTTTTCCTTAAAATATGGAAAAAGTAAGATATTTTTGTAGTTCTATTTGAAAGGGATTTCCAAATCATATAAGATTTGGGCCCCACAGAACCTGAATCTGTCCCCAACAGTGTAATCAAGAAAGGAAGGAATTAGATCCAGTTGGCAGGGCAGTCGGACAGATGATTAGGCTGGAGAAAGAAATCTGAAAAAAGCTTGATCCACTTAGGGAAGACACATCACAGGTGAGCAGTACTGGCTCCGAGAAAGCAAAGTTAAAAAAGTTCAGATGATCTTAGTGGGCCTCAAGCCAAGCTCCTGACAGTAGTGATGGTCAAGGCCGAAGGGTCATTGACTGCACCAGTGACTAATGAGGTGAATGTGTTTTTTTGGCTGTTTTTCAGGACCAGTCAGCTAAATGGCACCTGTGCTGACTCAGTGGACATGGAACTCTTCCTCCATTACTCCCTCATTCCATCAGTAAGTAAAGGCAGGGAAAGGCCGAGGAGGGCAGGGAAGGGGAGCTGGGCTGCTCTCATACACGGGCTCCCAAAGGGGCCTGAACAGGTCAGCAGAGCAACATCGGCTAAATTTCCTTGACTTGCTCTCCTACACTATGCACCAAAAGCACAGGCAGAAGAAGGCATTTAAGGGTCCTAGAGTCAGGGACACTGGTTTTTAGGGGAGTCCGAAAAGGCTTTTCTGAGGAAGCAATGACAGAGCTGAGTTCTGTTGTAAGATGCAGTAAGGAGCATCAGGCAGAGGGGAGAGCACATGCAAAGGCCCTGTGGAGGGAAGGAGGATGGCTGGAGTGGAGACTTGAGGTGGAGCTGTCTGAGGAGGCAGGCAGGGCCAGGCTATGCGGAGCCCTGTGGGGCTCTGTGTGGAGTTTGTCTTCATTCTAAGTATAGTGGGAACTGTACTTAGAATAGGGTGTCCCCAGCATGAGGGTAGTAGGATTAGCTTCACACTTTGAAATGCTCACTCTGGTTGCAGTGTAAGGGATCAGGTTAGAGAGGAGATAGGAAGACCAGTGGAGATGGTTGCAAGGGTCCAGGCGAGAGGCAGTTTTAGCCCATCCTAGTTGATGGTGGTCACAAGACATTCGGGAAGTGAAAACAATAGGACTTGGCGATAGGGTGGCTGGAGAGGTTAGGGCGAGGTTGAGGATGACTTGTTTTCTGACTTGCACAGCCGGACGGATGGTGGTATCTGGCATTCACTCGTTAAGGAAAATTAGCAGAGATCCAAGTGTGGGGTGGATGAGGGAATAGAGCAGGGAAGGAAATCACGTGTTCCATTTAAGACACACTGAATTCAAGGAGCTTTCAACACATCAAAAAGAAATGCCATCTGTGTAGGTGGATGAGCAGTTATGAAGCTCAAGGACAAGTTGGGGCTGAAGACTCAAGTTTGTGAGTCTTCGGTGTATTGGTGGCTCCTGAAAGCATGGGCATGGATGAGAGTGCTGAGGAAGAGAGGATCGGGTCATAAGAGGTGTGGTCCTTAGACTGAACAGTGAGGAACTCCACGTCTAGTGGTTGAATAAAGAATGATCCTGCAAAGGAGACTGAGAGGTAATGGAGAAAAACTAGAAAAGCATGGTTGATGGAAGCCTAGGGAAGAGTGTTTCTAAAAGGAGAAAGTTGTCAACACTACAGAATGCTGCTGAGAGCTCAAACCAGATCTGGGCTTCAAGTTTACATGGGATGGAACAAGAAGATGGTAATTAGTGACTCTGACCAGAGCTTTTTCCATAGATTGATAGGGGTAGAAACCAAGTTCGGGGGTTGAAGATCAAGTGAGAGGTAAGAAAATGGAGATAGAGAATGTAGACACATCTCAGGAAGTTTCTCGTAAAGGGGGAGAGAAAAAGGGCATCAAGTATGTAAAACAATGACTTGAATCCACCAGAAAAAAAAGCAAAGAAGGATTTGAAATCTGACAGTTATTATCCCCTTTTTACAGATGAGGAAACTGAGGTTCAGAGAAGTTTAGTCTTCCTCCCAGTCAGTATGTGTGAGAGACTACAATAGATTCGAACTCATGTCTGCTCAGGGTAACACAAAGGGAAGCTCAGTACAAAACACTCAGGAAGCTCAAGGGTGCATGCAGCCAGCTCCTGGCCTGTGGAGTCTGAGGGGTATAGACATCCTGAGTGCTCTGCTTACCCACATGCTCTCTTTCAGTGCAAGTACCAAGGCCATGCTGAGGAAGAATATTCCCACTGATCCTCTCATCTTCTCTTCCTGTAGCTTTTCATCATTTTGGTCTTGTCCTTTCTCCAAAGATGGGAGCATCACAGACAGGGAAATGATGCTTCTTACCTTCTGGCAGATCACTTTGGAATCATCATGTGAGTTGAGCTACAGTTAATGGGTACAGCTTGGACTGCCCAGTGATTGGGGCCAATACCAGCTGTCAGGCCAGGATAACTCCCAGTTACCTTCCCACCACCTCTGCCCCACCATGGACAGTCTGCCCTTCCCTACCCCAATCCAGCCCTAACTCTGAGAGTTCAGAATTGGCTTCCAAGCCATTATATCCTGGGCACACAGGGCTGTGCAGAGGTGCTTAAAACATCTCAAAGGGACTCAGATCCCTGTGGGAAAGCCTCCCCCTACTCAGGACTATGACTGCCTCAGGAAGCAGGAGGAAGAGAGAGAGCTCTTTGTCATTGGTGTCAGCAAGCCGCCTTGTTGGGATGAAGTCACTCACTAGAGAACCTGCTTTTCTAGCCCTGCCATTCTGTTTTTGCACCCCTTACCACATTTTTCCTGGAGATCTAGTTGTTCATGCCTCTGCCTCATCACCACCTAATAATTATAATAAAACAGTTACCATTTATTACACTTTCACTGTGATGTAGGCAATGAACCATTTGCTTTGTTTACATTACTTCCATAAACCCTCTTGCCAGCCTACCATGGTGGAGGTTGCTATTGTCATGTAATGGATGAGCAAACTCAGGCTCAGACAGGTTAAGTGACTTGCCCAAGGCCACACAGCTAACAAGTGATAAGAGCTTTTACCCAGGTCTGGTTGATACTTGCTCTGATTCTCTCAGTGTTATAAGCTAAGCAGGCTCAAGCATGTGGACATTCTGAGGCCTCAGCCTTGGACTTTGGAGAGGGAGAGGAGGCCAGGATTTCAGGACCAAGGCTAGGGGTGGCCTGACAGGGTGAGAGAAATCCAACTGCAATATCTAAGGACCCCATATGCCAGCTCAGAGTGGCAGACTCATTCTAGGTACTACACACTGGAGCAGTCAGCTCCTCCCAAGTTGCCAGGTCTAAGTCACATTGTTTGGGGCACAGAGAAAGACTGAGGTTGCTGGATAAAGATGATTGGCAGCCTCTGCCCCTGGCATTTGCCCTGGTGCAGGACTTTTAAGAAGTAGGAGCTTTATATGAAACATGTTAAATTGCTTTGAATAAAATTGACAATGGCACAGTTCGCTTGCTCAATGGCTACTTTCTCATTAAAATCTCTGATTTTTCTGAGTAATTTTGGTTCACCATCTTTACTTATTAATAACCCTTACATGTGGCATTCCGCAGTTTATAAAGCAGTTCTTCAGTTGCTGTCCACAATGTCTCTGTGATATGAGCAGAACAGGGGTTTCAATCTCTGTTTTAAAGATAGGGAAATTGAATCTCACACAGCTTTTAAGTACTAGTAAGGTGACCAGATTTTAACATTGGTAAAGCGGGACACCATTGACCTGGGGGGAGGGGGCTCTTGATTAAAAATTTGGTCTATCTCCCGCCGTTCCCTAGCTTGTTGTGCATTCTTTCCAAAAATCGGGACTTTTAAAAAATGCTGCGGGACGCGGGACAAATTGTTAAAAATTGGGACTGTCCCGCCAAAAGCGGGACGTCTGGTCACCTTATATTACAGGTGAGATTGGTTAGAACGCAGTCCAATTTAAAAATGTGTGTCAATGAATGTGTAGTAAGCACCTAATCTTTTCAAGGTTCTGTGCGAGATCCCCACCCCAGAGGAGTTTATGGTTTACTAAACTAGTGATAACACGAAGGCAGCTGTGGTGAAACATGCACATGAAGTTTGTACTGAGGGGACACTAACCAGGTGGCAACTAGATGTGCTGGATTGGGAGTGGGGGTCAGGGAGGCTTTGTCGTCATGGTATCTTTTGAGCTGCTCCTTGAAGGTGAACATGAGCAAGCCAAATGGGTCAGAAGGTGAGATGCAGGTCCTGCCTCCCAGCTCTATCTGCAATGCATTGCTCTCCGGGTACCCTGAGCCTTCATTTAGGCCTGGTTCAAATGGCACTTTGCTGGGAAAGTCTTTTCTCTTTTTTCCAAATGCAACTGCTTATTCTGATGTACATGAATCTCCTTTGGTTAGAAGAAACAGATATCCAGTAAAGCTTGTTTATGTAAAAGGAAAAGATAGGGTACTTTATAAAGTTACAGAGGGGAAGCCGGGATGGCTCGGTGGGTTAAGTGCTCACTTGGCAGCCCTGGAGACCGAGGATCAAATCCTGGCTCTGGCCCATGCAGGCCCATATGCTGAACTGGGGTGTGCCCCCAGTTCAGTTCTTGCCAGGACCTATGCACGAGGCTCCCGGCCCAGTTCCTGCTCTGTGCAGCCCCACACCCACCTGTGGAGTGAAACTATATGGAAAACTAATGTCAACTATGGAGACTGTTCTGGGTCCTCCCCTTCTCTCTGTCTCTCTCTGTCCTTCTCTCTGTCAAAAACAAAACAAAACAATAAAAATAAATCTTTAAAGTTACAGAGATTTCACAGATGCTGGCAAGGCCGGCCTCACGGGCACTGGCGCTCCTGAGATAGGCATCTCTGGGAGACTGATTCTTCCTCTCTGTTTCTGCTTCTCTGTGTTACTGGGGCTTCCTCAGTACCATTTTCCTCTGTGCTACCTGACCTAGGATCTCTGCTTCCCTAAAAGCTCAGCTTGCTGTTAGCACTGATTCTGATCCCAATTTGGCATGACTTTCCAGAACAGATGGTTAACAGCTAACTGGCTCATATTCTCAGAGCCATAAATTTGAAATACAAGACCAGGCATCTGATTGGCCCATCCAGAGTCAGGTGGTCACTCATGGTCCAGTCAGCTTTGGCCAGGAAGATGTGGTCACATGGAACCAGCACAGCTAATGATATATACCCAGACCTTCCCAGAGATATTGGAAACAAGAACTCTTATAGACCATGGCTGGGTGCAGGGCAGGCTCCCCATGGTGCCTTGAGTCATACTGCCTGTGTCTCTCATAGATGAAACTCATCCCACTTTGCTTGTCATGACTGCTGGTAGCCTTCCTTGTGTCCTCCTAGACTTGGAGAACCTCAAGGGAAAGAAGTTGTCTTCCTCATTTCAGTACCTGAATCCATGCCTAGCCCCAGAATTGGCACAGAGGGTCTAAGAAAGTGTCAGTTGAAATCAATAGTTCACTCCCCCAATAATTCCTCCTCAGGTTGGGATGAAGACTTTGGAGCCAAAATGTGGGAATGTCTCAAAGCCACCTTCCGGCCTCATGTTTCTCTTGTTCACAGACCTCTGGACTTCGTGGGCACTTTTAGTAACCGATGGTCCTATGGAATCGCCTTTGGGGCCACAGCCAATAAGATCATGTTCTTGTTCTCAGAAGGCTACCAACCCCTGCAGAGCCCACAGTGGGCCCAAGGTACCAGACCTGCTGGGAATTTCACTGTGGAAATTCTCGTTCTCAGGAGCAGCATGGCAGGGACTCTGTGGGATCAGGGGATAAGCTTTGTGTACCGTCAGTGCTCTTCCCAGCCTCTTACTTGCCCAATGTCAAAGCCTAACCCAGAAAGTCTCAGTTTGTTTGTGGGGACTTTCTCCCATTCGATTCAGAGGTCCTTCCAACATAGTAGAACAAAGGTTCAGACAGTAGGTTCACCACCACCCACCCTAAAAAAATCTCCTGAGTCCTAGTCATGGCTGGCTACCTTTTTGATGTCAGTGGACCCTCAATAGGATACTTCCTCAAAGAGCAGGTCTTAATTCTTTGGCCGTTGGTCTGGGCATCTTTGTTTTCCATGCCTCCTGCTCTCCTTAAAAGAGCAACTCTAATTTACAGGTTCAACTATCCCTCATACAGCACCTTCTACACCTTTTGGTCTAACCAGTTTTCCCTCATGGGTGCCAAGCCTGTATGAGCCAATGCCTACTAATATCTAATTAATTTTTGAGGACATGCAAATTAAAACCAAATGATATACCACCATATACTTCTTAGAAGTATGCAGTTGAAGTTTTGGTAAGTATTTACATCTATGAAATCATGACCACCATCAAGGTAATGAACCACAAAAGTTAACTTGTTCCTCTTTGTAACCTTTCCTTCCCACCTCCACCCTGTCTCTGCCCCATCCCCAGGCAATTATATCAATGGAGTCATACATACGGTACATACTTATGAATACACATACATACAAAATGTACTTGTTTTGGATTTTAGCTTAGTTATTTTGAAATTCATACATGTTTAGTGTGTATCAGAAATAAATTCCTTTTCAGTATTGAGTACTATTCCACTATATTGATTATTTCCAGTTTTTGATTATTACAAGTAAAGCTTCTATTAATATAAGTTTTGTATGTAACTATAGTATGTTTCCATTTCTCTTTTGTAAATGCTTACAAGTGGAATGGCTGGATTGTATAGATCATATAGTAGATATACTTTTTAAGAAACTTAAACTCTTTTCCAAAGTGATTGTTCCATGTCAGATTACCACCATCAGTATGTGAAAACTCCAGTTTGTCTGTATTCTTAACAATGCATGGTCAGTATTTTTAATTTTAGCCATCCTGAGAGGCATGTAGTGGTATCTTATTGTGGTTTTAATTTGCATTGTCATAATGACTAATGATGTTGAGCATATTTTCATGTGCTTATTTGCTATCCCTATACCTTCTTTGGTGAAGCACCTGTTCAAATCATTTGTCTATATTAAAAATTGGGTTTTCTGTTTTCTTCTTAGTTTTGAGAGTTTTGTTGTTGTTTTTTTTTGTATAATCTGAATGTAAGTTCTTTTTCCCCCATTTTATTTATTTATTATTTATTTATTTTATTGTTAAGTTGATTGGGCTGACATTGGCTGGTAACAATGACATAGGTTCCAGGTGTACAACTCTACAGTACATCATCTATGCATTGCATGATGTGCTTACCACCCAGAGTCAGTATGAATTACAGATGTCTCCCAGTGTGTGGCTCGTATTTTCATTCTAATAACAGTTTCTTTTGCAGTGCTGACATTTAACATTTTGATGAAATCCAATTTATTCATTTCTTTTATGAATCATAAAAGCATGATTCATAATAAATCATGATTATAAGACATTATATTCATAAGAAAGCATATAAGAAGTGTCATACAAGAAATTTTTGCCTAAATGAAAGTCATAAGTTTTCTCCTATTTTTTTAAAGCAGTTTTATAGGCTTAGGATGTTTTGCATGTAAGTCTGTGATACATTTGGAGTTGTCTTTTTTTTGCATATAGTGTGAGTTATGAATTGAAGTTCCTTTTTTTCTTTCTTTTTTTTTGCCTGTGGCTATCCATTTATTTTAGCACTAGTTATTACAAAAACCTGTCCTTTGCCTACTAAATTACCTATGTACCTTTGTGGAAAATCAGTTGGCTACATATGTATGGGTTTAATTCTGGACTCTCTTCTGTTCCATTGATCTGCAATGTGCAAAGCTTCCAATTTCTCCACCTCCTAGCTGACATTATTTTCTGCTTTGTTGTTGTTGTTATTTATAGCCATCATAGTGGGTGTGAAGTAGTATCTAATGGTTATCTTCATTTGTGTTTCCCTAAAGACTAATGATGTTGGCATCTGGCTGGCAGGCAATATGCACCCTCCTTACATCCTCATACTTTCTCTTGGCATCTTCCCTTCCCTTTTTTTCTGGACCCACTGTTTCCTGGCTCCTAATGTTCTATCTCTATTTTGGATTCTTGCTGCCAGCAGTCTACCTCCAGGTGGGGTTCTGTCCTGAAAGGGGACTTAGATGTTAACTATAGAGAGTTCATGGGACCCAGACAACTCCAGCATCTTCAGAACTTACTAAGGTCTGCTTATTCGAACCCGTGAATCATGGCCTTCAGCTCCTTGCTCAGTGTTCGCTGTTATTTCAGCTTCAATGTCCTATGAGTAATGCTGGCAGTTTTGGGTTCCTCTGCTCTCGGGCCTTCAGACATTCTATCATCTTCCCTCTGCTTCCTCTTACTCAGATCTTAACATCCAACGAGTCTTGTCACCTAGATTTGTTGTAGATGTCTGTGGGTTTTGAGTTTTCCCATCTTAGTTGTTCTATTTGCTTCCACAGCAGGGGAAATTCAGGTAAATTTTTAAAATTATGCTGTTGTAGCTTCTATCCTCACAGCAATTCTTTCTTTTTTATCGTCCTTTTCTGCTAGTCCTCCAGCACGCACATTCACACAATAACTGACTAGCCCCAATCAGCCATCTCCTGTCCTATGAGGGAGGCATATGTCCTTCCTTCTTTCCCTCTCTCCATCCTCAACCCTCAAACTCTGATATTTCATGGCCTTGCTAAGTGTCACCAGCTCCAGGAAGCCTTCCCTGATACACAGACCCCACATGGGGTCAGAGGCTTTCTTTGACTATGCCTCTGCTACCATACATATCACAACACTCGTTTTCTCCTATTTCCCCTATTGGACTATTGGGTGGGGGTGGTGCTCAAAGCAAGGACCTTGTTCATCCCTCTCTGTCCTTAGTGCCTGGCCCAGGACCAGTAAGTGGCAGAATTAAATCTATTGTTGCTTTATATATAAAGTATGTGGTACTACGAGAGGGTTTTGCACACAGTGCACCACCACTCTTTGTGTTTCTACAGTAAACTTGCAGTCCCTCACTCTCAGGGATTTTTGTTTATTCATTTGTTTGTTCATCTATGTGGTCTGTTTCCACCCATTAGATTGTGAGCTAATCAAGGGTGAGGACCAAGTCTTCTTTATCTCAATAGATATCCCAGTGCCTGGCATGGAAGAGGTACCAGGAAGGGTCTATTTCATGAATGAATGAGAGACATTCCTCCTTGTGCTAAGCTGGGGCTTGTCTGCTCATGTCCTTGGATCCTGAGGTCCCTTGACTGCAAGTCAGCATGAAGCCCCGTAGCTTCCCTGGGACTCCCCTGAGCCGTGAGAAGAGGCATTCACAGCATGTCTGGCCCTCTGTCCCCCAGCCTTTGTGCTTCTGATCGGAGGCTTTGAAGTCGGCCTGTCCCACTTCCCCTTCTTCGCCTGCCTCTCATCGGAGTTCCAGCTGGTCAGTTCCATCCTGGGCTTCAGCTACTCTCTGATCTGGTAAGATGGTCTCTGCCTGCCTGCCCTCCCGTGATGGCTGAACTCTGGACAAAGGGCTGGAGGTGGCCTGACAGGTCTCCTTGGGAGGACACCTTCGCCCAGAACCAAGGCCCAGAGTCCCACTGCGACTCCACCTTGGCCTGCACTTGAGTCTCAGAAGCTCAGGACAGCGTTCTGTGTGTTTCACATGAGACCGCTCGTGATCAAAGCATTCCCAGTAGTCAGGGATGTAGAAAAATTCATTTCTGTGAACTGCCGAGAGTCCCTCTGGTGGAAGCAGGGGTCTCATGTAGATGCTGCTTCTCTGTGCTCTGTGGTTTCCCTAGGGTGCAGGAGAAAGTGCATGTGTCTCAGCTGGGAATTCAGGGCCATCCAGCCTCCCTCTGTCTCCACCCCCCCCACCCCCCAGTGTCCAGTCGTATAAAACTCCTGTGTTGCTTCATCCGTCCACTTAGTCATTCAGCACATATGTGATGACATCCCCACAAGGAGCCAGGGAATATAACGGAAACCAGGTGTGGCTCATGCATTCTGGCCTCTTGGTCTGTATGTTGCTCTTCTCTGTGTGGATCATCGTTCCCACCGGGCGCACTGACAGATATTTGCCCATCCTTTGGGGATTGTTACCCCCATGGGTGGGAGCTTGCTGGCCCTTTCATTGAGCTCTGTACCCTCAGGGCTGGCCCCAGGGAGCATTTGCTGACTGGGTAGCCCCTTGGACAGCTGCACTCTCCAGCCCCGAGAGGCTCATTTCCTTGCTACATCCCCCTACCTGGGCCTGCTTCCCCCATAGCATTTTCTGTGGGGCAGGGGTCCTAGGCCCATTGTGCATGACACTCCAGGGGGCTCACAAGCAACTGACACTCCAAGGGCTGCAGTTCCAACGTTTGTAAGTGGCTTGCTTTTAAAACAAAGAGGACATTCAGGTCAGGGTCACATGTGGGGTAATGTCATCCTTCCAGCCTCTGGCAGACCTTTTGACCAGAAGAAGAAAGTGTGGTGGGAATCACTCAGCGGGCTGGGCACCATGGGAATATGACCCAAGCTTGAGCATGACCAGGGCTGTATGTTCAGTGGGGCTAAAGCCTTGAAGCTCATTTCTCAGGACAGTGTTTATAGACACGACCACGTCCAGAGAGAGAGCCTCAGCCCCAGAGTCAGGAGACCTGGGTCTTGGTCCTCGTTCTGGGTGTGACTCAGCACATCCCCTTCCCCTCTCTGGGCTTGTCTTCCCGCCTGAGTGACAGAGAAAGGAGGATGAGATCTCAGGGTCTTCCTGCCCTGTGCCTCTGGATCCTGGGATTGTGTCCCAAGTGAGGGCATGATAAATGAATTTAGTTGCATGTCCTTACTCATAAGCCAGGTGCCTGATGCAGGTGGGATGTACATGGAGGATGGGAGAGAGAAGTAACTCCAGGCTGGTGGGGTCTGGGCTGTTTTCACAGTGGCTGGGCTGGGAGGGACCCCAGTACCTCAAGGCCTGTTTCTCTCCTGCAGGTTTGCTGTCACCGTCCTTCACATCACACAGTGTCCCCATGGGCAGGTGAGTCCCCACTGAGTTCTGTTGAAGGTGTTCAGTCCTGTCTCATGGTCAGCTTGCTGTGTGACCCTGAATGAGCCTCTGCCACTCTCTGGGCATCAGCTTCCTCCTGTGTACAAAAGGGGCGCTGGAGCCCTTCGCCACACTTCCATTGTATGGTGTCTCATGTTCAGCAAGGTGTTTGTTTACAGACAGATGTTCTCTCACTTCAGGCTCACAGCAGCCACTCAAGTAGGGGAAGCTTTTGGCAAACCTCTTTTACAGGCGAGGAAGTGGAGGCCCAAGTATAGGAAGTAACTCTTAAGTAGCAGATCTGGGAGTTGAGATCAGGTCTGTCTGATTCCAAAGCTCATTTCTTTCCACTCCTTTATGTAGCCTCAGTTTCTTTGTCTATAAAGTGGAAGACTTGGACTTGTTGAACCCCTTCCAGTTTTGTCAGGCACTGTCCTCAGAATTGGGAGACACTGGTTCATCGGTGTAGCCTGGTACCCCCAGG
>PVKE010000981.1:0-114118 GCA_004027555.1 Craseonycteris thonglongyai | reverse complement strand
ATCGTATCAATGTACTGTATATTACGGTATGTTCGAAAAATGTCATTCATTAAAAATTTAATTAAAAAAAGAACTGGTGTTGCCTCGGAAGTGGGGGGTAGTCTTATACAGCGAATATAGGCCTAAACCTATGTTTTAACTGTAAAATTAGGGGGTCGTCTTATACGCCCGGTCGTCTTATACGCCGGAAAATACGGTAACCCAAAGGAAATGAAAACAGGATCTCAAAGAGATATCTGCATTCCTATGTTCATTTCAGCATTATTCACAATAGCCAAGATGTAAAAACAATGTAAATTTTACCAAAGGATGAATGAATAAAGAAGCTGTGATATGTACGTATTACATACAACAGAATGTTATTCAGCCATGTTATTCAGAAGGAAAGCCTGCTGTTTGTGACAACATGGATGGACCTCGATGGCATTATAATAAGCAGAAAAAGACAAACACTGCATGATCTCACTTACATGTGGAATTTAAAAGGTTAAACTTATAGACACAGAGAGTAGAATTGTGGTTACCAGGGGGCTAGGGGAAAAGGCGAGATGTTATTCAAGGATTACAAATTTCTACCTGTAAGTTGAGTAAGTTCTAGGTATCTAATGTACAGCATGGTGACTGTAGTTAATAATACTGTTTTATATACTTGAAAGTTACTAAGAGAGTACATTTTAAATGAACTCACCATGAAAAAGAAATGGTAACTCTGTGATATTAACTAACACTATGGTGGTAATCATTTTGCAATATATATTTGTGCAAATCAACACTGCCTATACCTGAAACGTATACTATATGTCAATTATATCTCAGTGAAGGGGGCGGGGGACAAACTCCTGATAAACACAACAACATGGCTGAATCTCAAAAATATTATGCTGAATGAAAGAGGCGAGGCCCAACAAGTGTGCGGTGTATAACTTCGATCATAAGGGTTCCTAAACAGACAAACAGAGCTAGGGTGTAAACACCAGGACATGCGTCTTGGCAGTTCTGAATCCAGAGAAGACAGGAGCTGGGACCCTGGAGGAAAGGCAGCCGCTGCCAGTGATGGGCTTTTTCCTTCCTGCTGCCCTCCCATCAGTGCCGGCGCCCCCACCATCCATACCTGCTTGCACAGAAGCTGGTAAATACAGTGCACAGAAGTCGGATTCAGACACTGCCAATGTCACAGGGGTGGTGACGCTGCTGAGAGGCAAAGCCAGGCTGGCCTGGCTCCTCAGTTCAGGTTGCCAGATGTAGTGAATGAAACCACAGGCCAGTAATAGACTTTGAATTTCAGCTAAACAAGAAATGATTTTCTTTTAGGATATGTATGTTTCACATGAATTTGGGATATACCGATAGGGTAGGTAGAAAGACAAAAATGAGCAGGGGAAGGAGGGAACCAGCCAGCTCAGGAGGCCCCTTGCAGCCGCTTCTACTTATCAAGAAGATAGGTCGTTAGAAGGAAACATGCGGGAGAGGGAGGGTAGATGGCCCGCTTATCAGAATGTACACCCTGCTTCTCAGGACCATACAGTTATCATTTGGCTTCTTTTGAATGAGCTTCTCACATGAATCATGGAAAACAACCTTGGGAACAAGAGGGGAGGATGGGACACGCTGGCGGAAGGAAAGATACTGGAGAGGATGTAGGGGAGATGATTCCACCCTTGGAAATAAACACCCTCATGCCACGTGAAGGAGAGGCTACCCCATGTCGCCGAGGGCACTTGCTTTACCAGTAACTACTTGCTGTCCTAGGCTTGTATGAAACGCTGTCTCTTGACTGAATTCTTTTCTTCAAGAAGACAAGAACAGAGGAAAAATTGCCATTCCCAGGAGCAACACTTATCCCCCCAAATTAGCAATTTATCCGAAGTTCAAATTTAGCAGTGCTTCCTGAATTTTATGTGGCAACCCTATCCTAAGTCTGTGCTCTTTCCGCGATACTGTCCCACCGCCTGTTCTGGAAGAGACCGCATCGGTCCCAGCTCCCAGCCTCACCTGTTCCCACGAGCCAAGGAGGGGTGGCTTCTTTTCATTCAGATTGGAGAACAATCCTCAGGAAAGCCTTAGGTCACAGGGAAGCAATGCCCCACATCACTGCTCTTCAAAACTGTGGTCCTTGTAGCTGCTCTCGCAGCACCTAGGGAAATGCAAGAGCCTGCCCAGAGGCACTGAATTAGAACGTGGTTTAACAGGCCACCCGGTGATTCTGACACACGTGCAGATGTGAGGACCTGTGCGCTAAAGAGGAGGGTTCTGGGCAACCGGGACAGTTATCCATCACCACTCCAGCCTCTCTGAACCAGTTAGCACGCGTCCTCACAACGTTTTAATAAGATTATGTCTGGGAGTTTACAGAAGCCCAGGCATTGGGGGTGTGATGACGTCATCTGGGCAGGTGCACGGGGTGGGATGGCATGACGGGACGTCAGCCTTCCCCAGGTGCATTTCCAACCAGGTGCCTTTCAACCCTCGACCCCAATTCAGGCAGCCTTTCCATCCCCAGCCCTCCATAATTAAACCATAATCAGCTGTATCCAAGACGGGGCAATTACGTGGTAAAATAAGGATGCAGCATTAGTTGTCCCTTTGAACAAAATAACAGGAGCCTTTTACATTTTGTAAAAATATGCAATTATATTAATATGCCTAACATGATTATGGTTTCTTCAAATGCCTTTTCTTTTTACTTAAGACATTAAAGCAGACATTTTAAACAGTATCTTTGTACATCTCCACCATTAACAAATTATTAGACACTAATTGCTCTGGGTTCTAGCCACCTCTCCAAACACAGTTTTCCATTTGCAGAATTTAAAACATACTAGAGCAACTTGTGTTTCTTAATAGCTACAAATTTGTGCGTTTGACTCAGAACCAGAAAAACCTAGGAAGCTATTATGTAAATACAGATAATGTCTCTCCAGTGATGGTAATTAATGCAGAGACCTCCCGAAAAGCATTCTCTTTATGTTCTGGTTAGGCTGTGATGAGCATTCAAAAGCTTGTGGGGTGGCACAAAGAACCCCCAGAACATTTTCCTGGTCCCTTTGTGGGTCTTTCCAAATCTGAAAAAGCCCTTACATTTCCACAGAGAGAATGAGAAACAGGATAAAGACCCTCTTCTCTGAGGCCCAAGAACTAGCCACCAGCAGCCAAGTGGCCTTAGCAGCTATTTATAATTCCTCTCCCTGGCCCTACCTCTCAGTCAGTTCCATTTCAAATGATGATGTTGATTATTCTAATTTATATTAAAATTTGTCATTAAAAGTTGTTTACTCTTTTTTTAACTTTTTTCTTTTAAAAATTTATTTATTTTTGACTCTTAATCAGAGCACAGATTTGCATGTTTCTAGGTAACTCTAGGCCAGGGCTGTCCAACTATTTGGCTTCCCTGGGCTGCATTGGAAGAATTCACTCGGGCCACAAATAAAATACACTAACACTAACGATAGCTGATAAGCTAAGAAAAAGGTTGCAAAGAAATCACATACCGGTACTGTTTTAAGAAAGTTACAAATTTGTGTTGGGCCGCATACAAAGTTGTCCTGGGCCGCACGTGGCCCATGGGCTGCGGGTTGGACAAGCTCGCTCTAGAAAGGTCTATGAGGGCTGTCTGGAAAATATCCAGCCTTGTAATACGAAAAATAGAGACATTTATAGCTGGATTCTTTTCCGGACAGCCCTTGCATTTGCCATTGCAGGAAAGGCCTTCCTGATAAGCTGATCTAATGCTTATATTGTATGGAAGAAGAAACTCATACGGTACATATTTTATGAGGCCCAAAGAAAGGAAATGATTTGTAAGACTAGGGAAGCAGGGTGTTGTATAAGGGGACCCAGGAACCAACCCCAAAGTAAGCGTTGGTTAACTTTAAATCAATAAACGTATTATAACACTTGTGGAGGTGTGTATTGGGCTTTGATTCAAGGTGCTTGGAGGATGAAATGATGGGTAAGATGTGGGCTTGACCTTAAAGAAATTTTAAGTCCAATGTGAGAGTCAGATATGAAAAGAAATTAGCAATATAAGACAGAAGGGGAAAAAAGGTCACTTAAATGTCTTGTCCTACTTGCCACAGGGCCTTTACATAAGCTGTTTCCTTTGCCTGGTTCACTATCTTTTCCCCCTTCACCTAGTAAACTCCTACTCATCCTTCCTTGTTCCATCCTCGTGTCCTTTCCACTAGGAGAGATCAGAGTTCCTCTTATGCACTCTCCTTACACACTTTAGTTCCTTAACTGGACTGAAAGTTCCCTGGAGGCCTCCACTACATCATTTAAAAATAATTTTTAATTGTTAAATTTATTGGGGTGACATTGGTTGATAACAATTACATTGTTTCCAGGTGTACAGTTCTACATTACATTGTCTATACATTGCATTTTATATATGCACTACCTAGAACCAGCTCTTTTTCCATCAGCATATGTTTGATTCCTCCTCCCTACTCCTCCCACCTAGCTCTCCCACCCACCTCCCCTCTTACCCTCAGGTAACCACTAAACTAGTGACTGTGTCCATGAGTTTTTGTTTCTTTGTTCCTTTCAGTTGTATATTCCACCTATGAGTGAGGTCATTATGTTTCTTGATTTTTTCAGTCTGACTTATTTTGCTTAATAAGATGTTTTCAAGGTCTGTCCATGTTGTCACAAATGGCTGTATTTCATCTTTTCTTATTGCTGACTAGTATTCCATTGTATAAATGTACCACAAGATTGCTCACCTTGGTACTCATCCACGTAAGAATGGAAACTAGTATATTCTATGTGTATTAAAACTATAAAGGATGCCTCATGTTTCCATGTCAACAGAAGCGTCCACCATCTTGAATGCCTGTTGAGATAACAGAAGGGCTCAAAGGACAGGAACAACCTTTTCTTGACTGATTGTCCCATGCATTGCAAGATATCTAGCATCCCTTTGAAGGCCACTGCCCACACCAGGCATTGTGACAACCAGAAAACACCCCAGAAACTTCCAAGAACATCCCCTGGAGGGGTGACAACTTTTCCATTCAAGAGCTACCACTCTAGAAGCCCAAGAGAATTGGCCAGTTCTGAAGAGACTAACATGCTGGGCTGTACAGCATGGATGGAGATTGAGGAGTGACATCATTTCTTTATCCCTTCTTTCACTCAACATTTGTATGTCTACTTGCACAGACTGGGTGTTGGGGATCCAGGGCTGAGCAAAACCTGACACAATCCCTGCTCTTTGTGAAGCTTCCTATCCAGGATTATGGTACAGGCTATAAGGAGAGTCTTTGATATTTAGAGGGATAGGAGCTTTGCACCACTACTAGTTAGGATGAGCTGGAATAAGGAGTTACAGAACATTGGTAGGACTTTGCACCCCTTGGCAGAGTGTTGGTACAGTGCATAGGAGATGCTCCTAAAAGTTCATTTTCATGGGTATGCTTATCTGTCTGCCCATCTCAGATGAAATAGAAGGCATATTTATCAAATTTGGAGATTGAACAAAAAGAGATTGTTTTTATACTGGATAACAGAATTAAGATTTGAAAACTCTTAAGTTGAAAAGATGGTTGGAGAACAACTAGAACAAATCAAATGAGGGTGAATGCTAAGAACTAGTCTTATATACCCCCAAATCCTTACAAATATAGGACAAAGGAGACCCAGCTTAAGAGAAGTCATATGAAGAATCCTTAGGCAGGTTTAGGTACTTCTAGTCCAGCAATGGGATGTGGTGGCCATTAAGTAAATGTTACATTGGCTATATTAAAAAAGGTATTTGGTCTAGATATAGGGAGGGGATTGTCATGCTGGAGAGGCAATTATTCTTGAATTGCAAATTATACTATTACTGTTACTGAGTCCCCTGACCTTCCTCACTATTACTGCCCCTCCCACTCTACAGGCATCTTGTAGACATCACTGAAATATCAGGGCTTCTTTCAAAGAAGGGGAGTAGCCTCCCTATTCAGCTGTCTTCCTGAATCTCAGTTCATCACTGTTTAGCTCAGTGACATTGGTCAAGTTAGTTCACTTTTCTGAACCTCAAGTTTCATCACATGTGAGATGGAGATAACCCGATGTGAGGGTTAAAGGAAACAATTTATATGCAGTATAAGGTCGGCCTGCAATTACTCTGAGGTCTCTTCCCTATAATTTCTGAGATTTAGTACAATTTTATTTCTTCTTTCCTTTTTATCTAGATTTAATGAATGCTTAAAACATTGCAGAGTGCAAGTGAGGGTCTTGTTACCAATCCCAATTAGATATTTCAAAAGCCTCATAAATCTTGGTGAATATGTGTGATTGGAAGTTGAAAGCTAAAATTGTGTGGTCATGGCTCTAAAGAACACAGTGTTTCTCCTACAACCCTTATGTAATTTTTCCCGCCTGCTTAGCAATGTGTGTCTATCTATGATTGGCCCGTCACTGATTTCCTAACCCTGAAGAATGCAGCTCATGGCTCCCGTTCTTCCCAGGCTAAATGAAGAGGCGGGAGGATGTTAAAAGATGGCTACTTGGCTTATGCTTTGGGAGCATGTTAATCTAAAGCATGAATGACCTACATGGAATTTGGGTCCTTGGTTTTTGAGAATGAAATGAAGTATCGATTTCTATGCCATTTTCTTATTGTCTAATTAAATAAACCACCGTTCTTGCGCCTGAGCTGGCCACCCAGTCTCTTACTTATTAACAAGCTAAGTGGGAAGACAGATGAACTCTCGCACACCAGTTTAGCTCTGTGTGCGTGGGAGCCCACGGCACCTTGACAATGAGGAGTAAAATTCATAGCTCATGCTCCACTTCCTGTAGCAGACCAACTCCTTTCAAATCCTTGGTAAATAACCTTTGTTCTGTATCATCAGGCAAGAGGAATGTGTAAGGATTAGAGGGCAAGGGGACTGGCCACAGGGTAGCCAGATTCAACAGGATTGCTGGTGTGTCTGTGATGGTGTTTCCAGGTGACATTAGCATTTGAATTGGTGGGCTCAGTGAAGTGGCCAGCCCTCTCTAAGGTTGCTGGACATCATGTAATCCCTTGAAGGCCTGATAGAACAAAAGGAGGAGGAAAGAGGAATCTGTCCCCCTTTGCTTCCCGACTGCTGAGCTGGGACAGACACCCCATCTCTTCTCCTCTGGTTCTCAGACTGGAATTTACACTGTTGGCTCCCCTGGTCTGAGGCCTTTGGATTCAGACTGAATTACACCGCATGTTCTTCTGGGTCTCCTGGCAGTTCACAAACACTTCTCAGCTTCCAGAACTGCAGGAACCCAGTCCTCATGGTAACTATTTATATATGACGGCTGTCTGAAAAATCTCCAGTCATGTAATAGGAAAAATAGAGGCATTTATGGATGGATTTTTTTCCCGGACAGCCCTCATATATGTATCTATCTGTTGTGTTTCTGTGGAGAACCCTGACTTTCTGCTCTGCCTCTATCCGCCTTATTTATCAGTGCACCAGGCACCTGCCTGGCTCAATTCAGACTTGGAAACAGCTGGCGGGGATAGGAAGACTGGGCAGGAGGTAACTGGGGAGAAAGGGTGAGAAGAGACTGTGATGGAAAATGTGTATATGCATGTTTGTGCATACATGTGTGTGTTGTGTGTGTATATGTGTTTGGTAGGAAGGACACAGGAAATGGAAGAAGGTCAGTACCTGTGGGTAGATTGCATTATTTATACATGATTATTTTTTTCCCTTTTGCACTTGTCAAGATGTCACTGTGGATGGAGTCAACTCCCTTCCTCTGACTTAAAGCTCAGCCATGTGACTTGCTTTGGCTAACGGAATATGAGCAGATGTACTAAACACCACATTGCACCAGAGTATTTATGTGGGCTTTTGTGGTTTGGGTTGGCCTCTTGTGCTCTTAACTTTCACCTTGAGAAGAATATGTCCTAGAAAGCCACTGGCCCTTTAGGAATAAACATGAAGTAGATGGGAACTCAGCCCTTGCCCCAGACAGAGCTGAGCCTAGCCCATGCCCTCATAGGTGAGTGAGAAGTAAATACCTGTTGTAAGGCCCTGGCATCTGGGATTGTTCATTACATGACATTATTGCAGCAACCTGACTGCTACAGGAGCTGTATCAGGAGCTGGGGACAGGAAGCAAGAGATGGAGAAGGGAGTGAGAATGGGGACCTGCCTCATAGTACCCAAACTTTGTCTGAGTTTCAGATGGTGGCTTCCTGCTAAATGCCCCCGTCCGGGGGGTACAAGGGCTGTCTGGAAAAAATCCAGTCATTGTCAATATAACGAGAATGGTTTGTGTGACATCAATGTAACCTGGCAGCCAAGGAGAGTGGACTAGAATACGCATGTGTGAACAATGTCAACTTCACTGTACTAATCAGGGGAGGGGGTGGGGTGCTAGACAACGTTGAGTGGAAATGTGCAGTGGGTAACTGTCACATTTAAAATGACCATGCGAGCAGAGCAATGAATTTGAGTCACATTTTGTGTTAAGCTCAGACATTCCTCAGCAGAAACTCTTTGGATGATGCATAAGGCTTTCGGGGATGATGCAATGAGCGCTGCACAAGTAAAAGTGTGGCACAAACGTTCAAAGGTGGTCAAGATTCAGGAAAATACGATAAGGCAGCTGATGATGATTCCAACAAAAGATTTTGCGGAGTGTATTGAACCATGGAAAAGCCACTGGGAGAACTGTGTGAGGTCTCAAGGTGCCTACATTGAAGGGGACTGAGATGTCATTATCTTATGTACAATATTCCTTGTGTCTTGTATCTTCTTCAAGAAGTGCCTCTATTTTACATACTACATGGCTGGATACTTTCTGGATAGCCCTCATATTTCTCTGGTAGGTGAATATACCATGGTGACACTGTCAACTGCGCTCACGGAGCCATGGGTGAGGACTGTAATGGTAGCAGTGTTTGTGAAGAGGAACAATTTGATACAACTTAAAAATCCATCCACAGGAAAAAGGACAAAATCTATGGGGTATATTAAAATTCAACGGAATATGAAACCTAAGGCAAATTGAACGCGCTCGAACCATGTATATCCACATGGATGCATTTCACAAATGACGTGGACCTGAAAATAGCCAGCTGTGAAATGATACGGTCTGGATGACAAGATTTATATCAAAGTAAAACCTGAAAACCAATACCACATATTGTTTATGGATGCATAAATATGTACTGGAAGTATAACAGCATACAATAAGCAGAAACACCGGATTGATGGTGGATGGAGCTCAGGAGAGAGTGTGGTGGGAGAGGGAATGGAGGTGGCTTCTTGGGAGGCCTCCACCGAATTGGTGATGTTTTAGTCCTTAAAAAAGAGGGGGATTTGAACAAATGCGACAATCGGCTGAGATGTGATAAAGCTGTGGAGGGGCACATCATCTTGTTCTCTTTTTGTTTGTATGTTGGAAATATTTCAGCTAAAACTGCTTGAAAGACAGAAATGTTTATGGTATGTGATGTCTGTGAAAAGGGTAAGAGATGGTGGTGGTGGTGAAAGTGTAGGTGTGTGGAGGGGAGGTGACAAGGGACAGGGTCATCTATGGCAGGTTGGAGCCCCTGGGACGCTGACTCTGGGAGGGAGCTGTCATGGTCATTTATTGAGGGTACTTGGGGATCAGCATTGTTGGGAGGGAGGGAAGCAGGCTGGGCAGGGGACATTGAGATTCCATGCGGCCTCGGCCAGCCCCTTGGGAGTTCTGGAGCTGGAGTGCCTCTCAGAGTTGTCCCCAGCTGGGCCAAGTTGGTCAGGCCTTCAAGCACCAGTGTTGATGGGGTACTGAGCACAGGCCACCTGGGCAGGGCCGGACCCTGTGTGCAGCTGACCCTGAGGGGCCATGGCTGAGCTGGTTGTTGATGGCACCAGAGTGGTTGGGGCATGTCCTCCCTGAGGGGGTCTGGGCAGCTCCACAGGTCACGTGTCACCACACAGGTCATTGGTGCTAATTCATGAAGGACTCTTTGTGAATCTGGACTTGAGTTCTCTCAACAATTGTCATTCTTTAGCACACACCGTTGCTACACCTAGAATTTTAAATAACATTTGATATATATATATTTTTTATTATTATTTATTTTATTTATTTTTGACAGAGAGAGAGAGAGATACAGAGACAGAGACAGAGACAGAGAGAGAACTGAACTGGGGGAGCTCCCAGTTCAGCATATGGTTCCGCACGGGCCGGGGCCGGGATTCAATCCCCGGTCCCTGGCGCTGCAAAGTCAGCGCTCAACCCACTGAGCCATCCCGGCTTCCCCTTAAATAACATTTAGAAACCGCTTAATGTGAAAGAATTTCAAGCCTACAGAGAACTTGCAAGGACAGAATGAACACCCGCATGCATACATGCCCCTCACCTTGAGTCATGGCTTCTCAACAAGTCTCCTTAACACGTCATGTCCTCTTCCTGCATTTCCTCAGGATGCCTTCCCCAGCCTCTTCCCAGTTAGAAGAAATGGGAGCCATCATGACACTTCTAGCCTTCAATTCATCAGCGTGTATCCCCTAGGAACAAGGACCCCCTCTTCTATAACCAGAGCACAATGATCAACTTCAGGAAGCTTACTATTGAGCCAATGTTATTATTTAAATAATAATCGCTATCCTATTATCCAACCCTATGCTGGGCAGCAATGCCCCCACTACCAAATCCATGATCCAATCTAGGATCATTCATTGACAATTTCAGAGTCATGCCAAACAGCTTCTTAAAGGAACATTATTTGTGCTTTTTTGAGGTTTCCTGACATTTTCTAGCTTCAACTCATGGGGAGCCTTACCTTGGAGAAGCTGTTTCCTCCCTCGCTTAGCTTAGCCCCGTGTAGGAAGGTCCAAGCCTAAGCCCCTCTCTGCATCTAACTCTCCTCTTTTTGTCTGCATTGCCCCTGGGATGCTAATGGTGATGGGACAGAGGGAGTCACTTGGCCTGTGGCTCTAAGAGCCCTGCTGTCTTTCCCCACACCAAGCAGGAGAGTGAAGCCACTGAGAGCACCATCATGAGGGCTGTGGCCTCCCCAGGGGTTCCCAGCCACTTGCACCTGAGCAGCGTTGCTAGGCTGCAGGATCATGTACCTTAGGGTGACTGGAGCTGGACAGTGATGCTTCTAAATCCTGTGGCTACTGCCATTGTTTCCAGCCCTGCAGCATGTCCCTGACATGTCCACTGGAATCGTACCAAGTGCGGAAGCCCCTGACATCTTTATCAAGCTTGCATCGTCAGCTGGTGCCCCAGGACACCTTCTACTACCAACCATGCCTTTAACCTCATGATGGTTCAGCTGCTGCCGTTTCTCACAAGCCTTTACCCAGAAGCCGCACAAAACATGCTCCAATCTGTAAAACTCACATCGCCGTGGATGCCATCAGAAATGCTTTGCACACGTCACCATGCATATATCACAGATAGCAATAGTTAAACATCCCTTTGTGAAAATCCCTTTTTGCTCAAGCAATCGTAGCTGCATGTTCTATTATAGGGGCCAAGCATTCCTCATGATACAAGTTTCTACAGGTAGAGCTGGCTGGAACCTAAATTTCACAGCACTGCATGTTTGTTCTATTATCTGTTGCTACTAGTAACACCGTGCTGTCAGGTTCTGGCCCTGGAGACAGACAGCTGGAGTTCAAATCCTGGTTCTGTCCCTGAGAGACCTGGGACAAGTACTGAAACCTGATGAACCTCCATTTCCTGGTCTGTAACAAGGCAGATAGTGGCGCTGTGAGGATTAAGTGGACGAACGCAGCCTGACAGTCGCTATGGCCTGGTAAGCACACGCTATGCTGGTGCTGGTGCTACTACTCTGACCAGCCAGTCCTTACGGCAATGGCTCCGGCGTGTGGGCCTGGATCTCTCACACAGAACGAACGTGGTAAGCACAACATAGTCATGTTACCTTCTGCCCCAATAAAATATATCAGTATATGGAAAAATATCTGTACCATATTTATAGATCAGGGGTCACAGCCTTAACACAGAAAGAATCTACAAAACAGGAAAAGAAAAATGAATAAGCCAACTTCTAAAAGCTAAATAAGTGGGCAAAGTCCTTATGCTGGCAATTCACAAAGAAGAACTTTGTGAATCATGAGTTTCACTACTAACTAAAGAACTTAAATCAATAGAGATAAATTTTTAAAGATTTATTTTATTATTTTTGACAGAGAGACAGAGACAGAGAGAGACAGAGAAAGGGAGAGAGGGCCCAGAGCAGTCTCCATAGTTGTACATCATCAGTTTTCCACTTGGTTTCATTCCACACAGGTGGGTGGGGGTCGCACAGGACTGGAACAGGCCGGGGGCTCCCCTCATGGGAGGCCTGCCCCAGTGAGAACCGACTGGGCTCACACCCCAGTTCAGCATATGCGTCTGCATGGGTCAGGGCTGGGACTCGATCTTCGGACTCCAGGGCTGCAAAGCGAGTGCTGAACCCACTGAGCCATCCTGGCTTCCCCGAAGAGATACATTTTTAGCTATTGTATAGCATCAGGCCCCAGTGTGGATGAGAGTGCAGGAAAACGTGACTTTTCCCATACTGCTGGTGGGATTTTAAATTTATACCCTTCTGGGGTCAGATTGGCACCATCTATCAAGGCTTTCCCATCATTTGGTATCTATGGATTTATCTTAAGGAAATAACGAGAGAGAGGGGCAGAAAGAACTTCAAGAGTGTTCACTGCCTGCTGCTTATGATAGTGAACAACTGGATTCAACCCAAATGCCTAACAAAAGGGGATCATTTACATAAATTAATGAACATCCACACTACAAAAAACTTTATACCTTTACACAGTGGTAGAAAAAATATTTACTGATATAAAAAGTGGTGGAAAAAATAGTTTAAATAAAAAACTGTACACATAGTATAAGCCATTATGGTAAAAAATAAGAAATGTATTTATGCAAAGAAAAAATATTTGGCATAGCACACCCCTAAGCTGTATCCTTGAGTAGAAGTATGAATAATTTTTATTTGCCTTTTTTATATTTCCTAACTTCTCTATAATTTTATAGGCATCACCTTTATTTTTTAAAAATGGAAATAGAAGCCAGGATGGCTCAGTGGGTTAGGCGCTCACTTTGCAGCGCCGGGGACCAAGGATCGAATCCCAGCCCCGGCCCATGCGGAACCATGTGCTGAACTGGGAGCTCCCCTAATTCAGTTCTCTCTCTGTATCTGTCTCTGTATCTCTCTCTCTCTGTCAAAAATAAATAATAAAAATATATGAAAACAAACAAACAAAAAACCATAAGATGTAAAAAACCCCCCAACACCCCCCCCCAAACAACAACAACAAAAAAAATGGAAATAAGTGGTGATTACCTGTGGGGAGAGAACTGAATGGGTATGGGTAAAATGGTTCTTTTTAATATACTTTTTCAAGAAGTGGTAATAAAAGTGTTCTTTCCACTTCCTTTGGACTCTTCTAGTCTTTTTCAAAATGAGAAGAGGACCCCCTTGTGTATGGAGGTAGCAGAAATCCTGCCAGGGTTGGTTAACAAATTACTAATTAAGGTCCTGACACGTTAAGCTAAGCAGCCTATCTGGACGTCTGAGAGTTTCAGCTTCTGTGCTGTCCTAAATCCTACAAAAAGTGAAGTCATCTGCTGGGCAGAGTATTCATTACCCAATAAGTTGAATGTAGCCACTGAAAATACTCATGCAAATATCTTCATTAGCAAAATCATGTAATTAACCTGAAATATGTGCTAAATGAAGCAGCCAAATTGTTGCATATTTTCCCAGCTCTTAATTATAATTTTGGTAATCAATTTTTCTCCTGATTACCAAAAAGAAAAAAAAAAAAAAGAAATCTTCAGAGCATGCACACTCTGAGGATAAGTTGGAACATGAGATAAAACCCCGAATCGTTTTAGCAACGAAGGCCATTAACCTTTCCTGTGTTTTTGTTCATTGAAGGCATTTCCTGCTAATGCTTATTGCTGAAGATGATTGCATTTTAACAAGAGCTTTTTGGATCAAGCATCAGCCCTTCCTGAACTGTACATTTTGCAAGCGCCACTGCCATTAAAGGTTACCAGCACTTCCATTATTAACTTTCCGGCGTTTATTTCTTAAATGGCTTTTGACTGCAGGGTAAAATTTTCCCTAAGTGAAAACTGACATCCAGGCTCACACCCTGACTTGCCGGGATGGCCTCAAGTGCCCGGCTGCCACGTGAAAAGCAGGACGGGTAGGAAAAGCAGGAGGGGTAGGAAGCAGTGAGTCCGAGTGGATACAACTCCCCTTCTCTTTGTTCTCTTGCTCCAATTTACTGATCTGCTAGGGACTCGAAGCTGGGGGAGAACCACACCGTGGAGCATTTCACAAGGTGGCCTTGGAGGAGTTGCTTAGCTGTGGGGGCCCTCCATTTCTCCGCCTGTAAAATGGGGGAAAAGGATGAATTTGCAAGCTAGTGAGAACTGAGACAAGACAGGCCAAGTCTTCAGCACATGTAGAGGAGAAAATAATCTGCCAACATTTAGGCTGACGCCTGTTAACTCTCCCCCCCACCCTTTTTTTAAAGATTTATTTTATTGTTTTTGTCAGAGACAGAGACAGAGAAAGAGACAGCAAGAGACAGAGAGAATGGGGAGGGCCCAGAGCAGTCTCCATAGTTGTATGTCATCAATTTTCAACATGGTTTCATTCCACCTAGCATGGCTTCCAGTATGGGAAGCATGCCCCCTCAAACCAGGAGCTGTACTGGGGGGTCAGAACTGAACTGGGGGCCTCTCGCATGGGAAGCACACCCCAGTTCAGCATATGGGTCTCCACAGGTTGGCACTGGGATTCGATCCTCGGTCCCCAGGGCTGCAAAGCAAGTGCTTAACCTGCTGAGCCATCTCAGCTTCCCCTAACTTCCCCCTTTTAACATGTTCTCCTTGAAGCTCCTAAATCTAAACAGGAATTTATCAGCTCTGGAGAGGATAGGACAGGACATGGTAGGTAGTACTTGATCTTTCCAGCAGGTGTTAGTTTGGACGACTTGACTGTAGGGTTCCACTCAAGATGTAGCGATGCCTAAAGCTTAGTTCTGAGAGTACAGTTGGGGAGGACACTTATGTGATATATAGAGAAGAGCCAGGAAGGCAGGGCCTGGGAGTATAGGTTGTGCACAGCACAAAGATGTCCTCTTAGGGGAGCCTCACAGACAGCGCAGACTTGTACATTTATCCTGACAGTTTTCTAGATCCCAAAGCAGTAGACGATAGTGCTTTTCTTCCAGATGGAAGGACCTTGGCCTGAGGACGGGGCACCTCTTTCTCAGTTGCACAAAGACATTGCACAGCTGTTCCCTGAGGCAAGCCCTCTCCAGAGGATTCTGTGGGTTTGCAGGGAGAATAGGAAACATGTATGGAGCAGAGGGGAAGATCAGATGTACGGGTTCTTCAGAGGAGACAGCCATTAGGCACTTATGGGGCAACCTCAGAGGGGAGGTCTCCTGCCTGGTTCCTCTTTAGGACTGGAGGGGGGTTGCATCTCAGGTGGTCCCGGCCACATCAGGATGAAGGTGGTGATGGGGTGAAACTAGAACAAAAGGCTTTGAGTTTCTGGCAGGCTCCTAGCAGATAACAGAGAAGCCTTCCGAGATGAGAACTTGGCAAAGATGTGGGCAGGACCTAGAGAAGGCAGCGAGGGAGAATGGAGGCCCGAAGTCACCAAAAGCAGGGAGCCATGGCACTCTGGGGCCTGAACAGGGAGGAAGCGGGAGGCACAGGCGGCCCAAGGGAGCTAAGCCTGGGGGAGAGGACCCAGCAAGGTGGGAAGCAGAGACTAAGAGTTAATACCCAATCTCACCACCCTCCTTCCCATGTGTGTGTGTGTGTGTGTGGTGGGTATATGTTGTGAGGTGTGTGTGTGTGTTTTCTCAATGGGAACCAAGTACATGACAACAAGAGCTTGATTTGACCCTGACTGTTTGTGTTCAGAGCCCATGCTGTGACCTCGAGGCAGCACTGCCAGCCTAGCAGGAAGAATGCCCCAGTAAGGCCATACATACACCAGACTGCGGGGCAACGCAGTGAGCGGTGACGCCTGTCAGGAGAGCACGCCAGAGAGCTGTTTCAGCTGGCCTGCAAACTGGCCTGGTTGAGTTTTGCTCAAACAGCCTTCTTCACTACACCAAATAGTGCTCCCGAATAGATACATACTCGTATGGAACTCCCTACCCAAATTCTAGAACTCTCCTTTGAGCATTCCAGCAGACGTGCCTTCTGCCTTCCCCTAAAATGTCCTTTCTAGAAAAAAAAAGCTGTCCCTTCTGGTAAACCTCTATTGCTAAGATACAGTAAAGGTATGTGTGTGTGTGTGTGTGTGTAAGGGGTGGGGTGGAAGAGTGGGGAAGGGAACAGGGAGAGCGAGGAGGAGAAAGGAGAAAGGGAATCACTGAATGAAGAAGCCCTTCTCTAATATTCAATCCCAGAAACTTAAATGGCTATCGTACCCTTTTATAATAGAATGTTCTAGAGCCGTGAAAAAAATTCTACTTCTGAAAAATATTACAGATCAATAGCACTTACAATGATAGATGCCTAAGTCCTTGATAAAATTTTACCAACCAGTGTAAAACAACTCATTAGAAAAAAGTCACCCAGACCAAATTAGCTTTGTTCTTAGCATAACTTATCACCAAATAAGAGAAAACATTTAAAAGTGTTAATAACTAGAGCAGACAAATTAAAAAGTGATTCGATGTCCCCTTTCCATAAAGACTGGAGCAATAGTGGTTTAAGGGAGTTTTCTGTTAACACAGTGACACATGTATTTGAAATTCAATCCCAACAGCTATGTGGGGAAGCGTTATGCTCCTGGCCCTGTGCCAGGTCACTGGTAGCTGTACCCAGTCCTCACAGTGATGTGCTGAGCCCTACTCTGCTTGGCCCTGAATGGCCTCTTCAGCTTCCCTCTTAGAGCTCTGAGCACCAGCCGGCTGCCCTGTTCTCCAGAACATGCCAGCTTCCCTTCTGCCACAGGACCTTTGCACTGATGCTTCCCTCTGCCCAGGTTCCCTCTGCCCAGACACTCCCCCTGCCCCAGATAGCCCCATGGCTGTCTCCCCCATTTCTTTGAGGTCTCATCTCCAATGTCACTGTCTCCTTAGAAATTACTTTTTTTTTTAAGATTTAGTATATTGTTTTTGACACACAGAGAGAAAGAGAGAGAGAGAGAGAGAGAGAGAGAGAGAGAGAGAGAGAGAGAGACAGACAGACAGAGAGACAGAGAGAAGGGGCAGGACCCAGAGCATTCTCCATAGTTGCACCTCACCAGTTTTTGACATGGTTTCATTCCACAGGTGGGTGGAGGGCCGCACAGAGCAGGCAAGGGGCCTTCCACATGAAAGGTGTGCCCCCACGAGCTGGGGGCTGAATCAGGGGTCTCCCACATGGGAAGCACACCCCAGCTTAGCACATGGGTCCACACGGGGCTAGGACTGGGACTCAATCCTCGGAACCCAGGGCTGCAATGCGAGGGCTCAACACGCTGAGCCCTCCCGGCTTCCCCTCAGGGACTTAGTTAAGAACCCTATGAAAAAACGCAAGCAAGAGCCACCCTGACTTCTCACTGCACTCTCCACCTCCCCTCCCTGCCTTCCCACCTCGCAGCCTTACCTGCATGCCCTAAACTGACCTTTCCTGGTTGTCTGTCTCCTGCTGCCAGATTGCAAGCATGGGCCATGAGCACAGGGCTTTGTTAGCTGTTTCCCCAGGGCCCAGAACAATGCCAGGCAGACCCTGCTCAGAGAGTATTTGTTTCACGAATGAATGAGCAGGCCCAAGGGCTGCCCCATGGGAGAGGAACTATAATAACACCTGCCAATTCCCCACTTCAAACCTTTTTGCTTAGGAGTTCTGTTGTTTGCATTTAAAACATTTATTTTTGAAAAGGCAAAACATGCACCTGGTATAAAATTCAAAAGGGACACAGACTTCAGTGGACACAATGAACGCTCAGCCCTGACCCCATCCAGGGAGACCCCTCCCCTTGCTAGTGACAGCTGGATAGGGCAGCTCCTGGGGCCTTTGAATTCGCATTCCTCTTCTCCCATGTGAGACCCAGCGTCTTCTCACAGATTGAAGAGCAGCTAGTGTTGGGGTTTTCTGGGGACTGTCATGATAGCCTTGCCCATTTTTCTATTTAGTTGTCAGTCTTTTTCTTACTGATTCATAGGCACTCTTCTCATATTAAAGAAATCAGGCCTCTGGATATGCAAATAGTTTTGTTTGTCACGTCATGTGACTTATTTATGGCATACATTTCCATGCACAATGCCTTAATTTTCATGCCAAAGGTACCTATCTCCTTTATGGCTTCTAAGGTTTGTGTGGGACTTGGAAAAGCTTTCTTCACTCATTCTCTTGCCTTTTCTTGTGGTCCTGTGACTTGCGTTTTGATCATGTATATTGCCATACAGATCAGGAGTGGCCTTGGCTCTCTGTATTCCACGCACTAGGACAGGAAGTGATATTTAGATTTTACCATGAGCCCATAAATTCTCTCCCAGGAAAAACACCAAAAAGACAAGGGAAGCACGTTTATGGTTAGAAGCCGTTTTTAGTGGTTTCTACAGGGGCTCGGCTGCAGGTGCAGGTGGGAAGGTGTCTGCCCTGTTGGCGGGGAGCGTCGCCACCCTGGAATCCAGAGAGTGTCAGCAAGTGACGATTCCACCCTCAGGCACGGGGCTGGAGGCCTCTGGGGCCTCTGGACGTTTTTGGCCATTGCATTTGATACAGAAGAGTACTGGGAAGGTGAAAGCTTGGATAGGTCTCTAGCATGTAGTGTTCTGAAACTCTAGCTCATTGTGATTTAAAGAAATCCAAATCTGAGCTAACCAGGGATTACGGGAGGGTGGGAGAACCTCTAAGTCTCTGTCCTCGAAAACCTTTGCACCCAGGACCGCAGTCTGCTCTGTTCTGTCTCAGCCACCTCTCAGCTCACTCCTCCCAGACCTCTGTGCAAACCGCGATTGTGGCGATGCTCCCACAATTCTGTGCTTGCTCTTCTCTCCTCCCTCTCTCCCTTTGAGTAGTTTCCTCCCAGGTGGCCACAACAATCTACTACACCAAGCTTGTCCAACCCCTGCACGGCCTGTGGGCCACATGCAGCGCAGGACGACTTTGAATGCAACACACATTTGTAAACTTTCTTAAAACATTACGTTTTGCGACTTTTTTTTTCTTCTTTTTAACTCATCAGCTATCGATTGTGTTAGTGTATTTTATGTGTGGTCCAAGACAGTTCTTCCAATGTGGCTCAGGGAAGTCACAAGGTTGGACACCGCTGCTCTACTCACTGGTGGCTTCCAAATACAGTATCTTTGCTGTGTGCTTTTTAAAGCCAGACATTTTGAGGTCTAACTTGGAGGAAATTTGAAAAAATATTTTAGTTATTTAGTTAAAAAAAACAACTACTTTATAGTTTTCATAAAATGATACATGGTTAAGATTTTAAAAAGTTCAACAATATAGAAAAGTGCAAAGAATAATGACAAAGAAAAAACACCCCCAGTATCCCAGTCCCCCCACACAATCATCATTATTAGTATATTAGTATTTGGTCTCTGCTATATGGATAAAAAACCAAATAATATGCTTTGTTGAAAATGGGGAATTTTATAGTACCTATTATTTTAAATGAGAAAGCATTGCTTTTACTTAGATTACACAAAATATGAAGTAGAACTAAAGAATTTGCCAGGTATAGGACACACGATCCATTCTCTCTCAACAGGTTCACTATCTCTATAAAGTTAAGAAAAAGTTGAAGTCATTAACTTGTTCTTAGACTCCATGTTTTAACTCTAAATGGTATTTATCAAATCTGTGGCATAAAAAAGGAGAAAATTGGCCCATTTATTTTTTCTTCCTACTCCTCTCCCTACCAGTCCCAGGGATTCATTTTAAAAAAGAAAACTGGGTTTCATGGTAGTTGATTAACAAATGTTTATGCCATATAAATCCTCAAAATTGAACTATTGGCTGAATTTAAAATATTGAAAGTCTGGGGAGTAAAGCAAATTAGATAATTACAATTGTGACACTTGAATTAATTAATCTGTTTTGTCTTCTCAACTCTGTCTGAAAGCTGAAATCTGAGAAGACATGAATACAATTCCATGGCTTTGAAGATTCTTTGCCTTCTGGTTTTGCCTCAGGAGTAAGAACTTGATACAAGTGGAAAATTAAGATTTCTGTTATACACAATAAAGATAAACTGAAGAATGCCATAGAGTCCAAATTCTTGTCAGTATTCCCACATGGCACTTTTCATCTGTGGTTGCAGGAAGAAGTATCAACCTTACTACTGATAACTACAATAGCCAGCTTGAGTGTTAATTCTTGAAATGTATTAATGGATGGTTTAAGTTTTTTACAGCAGTCAGGAGATCTGAACCTGAAATTTGGATGTTCTTTTGTCACCCATAGAAAAGACATGATGAGTTATTCTAATACAATTAGAAGATTATGTCCGATCACATTTTTCTTTCTAAGCACACAGTCTATGAAATTAGCAATTAAAAAGAGATCATGGTTGTTGTAACTTGATCCTCTTACTCTATGCAATTCATCTGACCAACAGAATAAAAGGGTTGCATCCCTCATATTTCTCTGAACTCATTCATTCACTCATCAATTCTTTATTTTGCTCATAGAGGCATTTATTCATTCAACAAATATTTACTGAGCATTTCCAAAAGCCAGCCCTGTGCAAGACATGAAGGAAACAATGGTGAACATGCCCGGGTTTGTCGGGTAACTCTGAAGCAACAGTGGTATTTCATTACTCATGATTCTGTGGGTTGGCTAGTAACTCTTCTGCTGGACTTGCCTGGACTTGCTCCCTTGCCCACAGTTAGCTGGAGGGCCTTCAGGGTGGAAGTCCTAATATGGTCTCACCCACATCTGGGGGGGGGGGGGTGTTGGTGTGGATGTTTGTGGGCTGCTTCAGTTTTCCTCCAGGTGGAGGGTAGGTTTGACTGGCTTCCTCAGAGGGCAGCACTCTACAGGATGAAGGTGGAAACCGGAGTGACTCTGAATGTCACCTGTGCACTATTTACTGGTCCAAGTGAGTCCAGAGGCCAGCCCAGATTCAAGGGGAGAGGAACTAGGGCTCCATCTCTGGATGGGAGGAGGGGCAAAATCACACTGCAAAGAGATGTGTATACCAGGACACTGCATTAGTGGCCACCGTTTGTAATTTGCCACAGTGAAGAAATTAGACGGGGTTCCTACCCTCACGTAGCTCATAACCTAGTCAAAACAGCAACAATAGCTCACATTTGTTCAGTTCTTAATACAATGTGCCAGGCACTGTTCTAAAAGATTTGTAAGTCTTAAGATATTTAATCTGGGGAAGCCGGGATGGCTCAGTGGGTTAAGCACTCACTTTGCAGCGCCGGGGACTAGGGATCGGATCCCAGCCTCGGCCCGTGTGCGGAACCATATGCTGAACTGGGAGCTCCCCCAGTTCAGTTCTCTCTCTGTCTCTATCTCTGTATCTCTCTCTCTCTGTCAAAAAACAATAAAAATAAATAAATATTAAAAAAAATTAAAAAAAAAAGTTATTTAATCCTTACAACCACCACATGACAAAATAGTAGGAGCCCCATTTTTAACACCAGTAAATAATAGATTCTGGGGGTCTAGGTGTGATATTCAGTAAATGAAACATGTAGGAGAGTCGAGGTGGTCTGTCCACAAGTCTAGTTACATTATTTTGTGCAGATTAAGAATATTTCTCAGTTTATGGTGATTAACTAAACAACGGTTGTATATAATCAGTTGAGTGTGACAAAGGATGGTATAAAATGCCATCGGGGCATATATCACAGGGTGACTTGTCCTATCCTGGGGGTTGCTTAGGCCTTTTGTTTTCCCTGGGCCACATTGGACGAATTGTTTTGAGCCGCACATAAAATACACTAACACTAACAATAGCTGATGAGCTTAAAAAAATCGCAAAAAATATAGTGTTTTAAGAAAGTTTATGCATTTCTGTTGGGACTCATTCAAAGCCTCGCTGGGCTGCATGCAGCCTGAAGGCTGTGGGTTGGACAAGCTTGCCATAGGGCTTCTCCACAGAAGAGATGTTCAACTCTCATCTAAAGGACACAAGAAGTAGCAAGGATTGGGAGAGGGGTGGAGAGAAGAGTAAAGCCAATAGGCACGGTCACCGAGAGGTAGAATTTTGTTAGAGAATCACCCCTGTGACACTGGAATGCTGGGCAGCAAAGTGGGGAGCCTCTTCTGGAACAGGGGCACTCACCCTGTCTTAGGAAAATCACTCACAGATTTTGAAAGTAAGTAGTACTGTTTAAAACTCTATGAATAAAATTCAAAAGGCAGATGCCAGATGGGAAAAAATATTAGCAATGTATAAATTAGTCCAATCATTTATTCATTCAACTATTAAGCACATACTACAGTGCCAGATCCTTTCCCAACATGTACTGAAATAAATACCCATGTTCAAAATTAGCTTGAGGGCATCATCTAACATGAGTTCAAGCTTGATGAATGTTTTACCACATTTTCCCTCCACATGTGTTGATCATCATCATCAGCACTGGCTGGTCCTGCACCTTCTTCCTGAGTGTATATACACTATTGTTTATTTCAATCCTGATGGGTTTTAGGTGGTTTATAATTATCTCCTATTGCAACCAATGCTACCAGGAACCTTTTTATTCTTGCTTTGTTGCATGTGGGTAAGTTTTTCTCTGTCTAATGTATAGAAATTAAGTTGTACTCTAAACATTTTAACCTCTCAATAGCTACTACCATAGTACCTTCCAACAAGACTGTACCAATTTGTATCTTATCAACCTATTATTAGAGTATCCACTCCTTTGCCCATACTAGATGTCGTCCACGCACAAAAATACTGAACCATCTGAAAGGCAAAAAAACCAAAAAAAAAAACCACACAAACAAAACCCCAAAAAACCAACCAAACAACAAAAAAAACCCCATTAGAAACAACAACAAACCCTGATCAATCACTGTTGAGTGAGTTTGAATTTGAATTGTCCTAATTTCCAGTCTAGTCCTCAGGTTTAAAATGACCATGTTTAAGAGGCATGGTCTAACATTTCAGGAGTAATTTGCTTTGGAAAATTGCCCAGTCTTTTTTAAAAGTTTGTGGATAAATTGAGGGTAAGATTGCTTTCAAATGAAGTTTAAGGTTTATGGCAAAATGTATGGCTCCGAAGGATATCAAAGTATCAGCTCAGAGCATTTCCAAAGTAGCTACAATTCTGCCAGGAACTTCTGGGAATAAACGCATCTATGAACAAGGAATCCAGGATATGTCTAGGGCTTCTTCATTATAGAATTCCTTTTGGGGAAATACTACAAACTGGCAGGCCACCTTCCTTCTGAGCAGAGTAAATGTGATAATGCTGTGGTCCTTGCATTCATCAAGATCGGATGGTAATATCCATGTTGATAAATGTAGGCTTTATCATTTCAGAAGTTGTTTATGAAAAGAATGACTCAGCAGGAAATGCAGACATTAAACCACACGAAATCTGAACCAGGCTTTTGACTGAAGCCTGGTTTAATAAAAGCCATTATGTTTTACTTTATACCTAGACATTTATATTTTAAATTTAATCAGGTTGAAATCTTAAGTGGCATAATCTTATTAAATATGGAATTGATTGAGTACAATGCTGATTTTATTTCTTTAAAAATTACTCCAGATTAGGCTGATTTGATTCTAAGTGCTTGGGACAGAAACATTTGGTGAAGTCATGGGTAGGGACAAAAAATATCCCCAGTAAACTGGGCCCTTATTGTATGGAATTTCCTCTTTCTGAAGGCTCACACTTATAATGCAATAGTGTTTTCTGTGGTGGTTTTGGGGCGTAATGATTCAAAAGTTGGATTTATGAAAACCACCACATTTAACCCATATAAAGAATTTATCTCTTGCATCAGGCTCTACCATCCATTAAAAAGAATCATTGATTCTACCTCTCGAATACACATCTGATTCACCCAGTTTTCTAACGGTCTGCTGGTGGCCTCAGGCACCCTCATCTTCTGTCTGGACCACTGTGGGAGGGGCCTAGGGGTTTTCCACTCCATCTCTGGGGGGTTTGGTGCCAATCCTGTATCCATCTCTTTCCTTGCTAAGAATATCCAAGAGCTCAAGGGAGAGTGTCCCGATCTCCAACCCAGGGGTAGATTTGAGTTCGTTTAAGTCTGAGTGGCCTCCTTTTCCTTGCAGTGAATGGTCTGGAGTAATGACAGGATCTACTTCTGGCTAATGGGCCATGAGGAGGAACTCTGCCAGGAACTTTTGGGAACAGCTTCCTCGTTCCTAAAAAAAGAGTTACTGGAGCTGTTGGTATTCTTTCCTTTGGATACTGTTATACCTGGATGCAATGCCTGGAAGGAGGGCCCCCAACTTGCCACCAGCCCAAGGATGTGGCCTACATATTGGGGGTGAAGTGGGGCCAGAGCTCATACGATTCAATTGGTCTGGAGCCCAGACACATGAGTGTGAGTCAGCTCTACCACCGTCAGCTCCATGAAAAGGGAGAGATGAGCCTCCCTTCTTCTTGAAATCAGCTGGAACTGGGTTTTTTCTAGTCATACCTGGGTACCCAACTGCTTTAAAACCCATTGAATTTGTACTTGATGCATTTTGATGCAAAAATTGCATTTTGGTGTGAAAATGTCGTCCCAGTACTCAGACGCAGAAGCTAGAACTTGGCGTGGATTGTCTCATGACTCACTACCCTTTCCAGCTGAAACGAGGGGGTCACGTGTTGGTCACGTGGCAGTTCTTGTCCTGTGCACATCCCCTTGTGGTCTTCGTGTCTTAGCTTCTGTGGTCAGTTTGTGTATTGTTGGGTTTGGGAATGCACTGAATTTATTTACATTATTCCTTAGGGGAAAATCTGTTTGGCACTTGTTTGTCTGGTACTTGCAGGGCCTCCCAGAACTAATTAATGACGAATACTGAGGTACCATTGTACTTTCAGGAGAGACCAAATGCTATGGCTCCCATGGTTTCCCCACCCTGGTCCCATAGGAGCCAGTTATAAAAAACACTAATACTAACATATCACATCTCAGCCTAACACCTCTTAATGGTTCCCTGTGTCTCTTAGAACCAAGTCCTGATAGGTCCTTGGTCCTCTGTCCTCTGGCACTTACTCAGTGCACCTTCTCTCTGCCTCTGGCCTCCAGCTACAGAGGTCTTCTCTGAGCTGCTAGGAGCTCCACGCTCCCTCATGTTTGGGGCCACCGCTTGCTGTGACCACCTTTCTACCCTCTGGCCAGCCAATGCTTACAGCTCGTGTAAGATCTTCCTGGGTGCTCTGCCCCCCAGATATTTAAAGTCCCCTTTGACACACCACCCAATACCTCCTTGAAATTTCTACCCAGCTTCTCAGACTTCCCTTGTTTTGATGACCTTGACAGTTCTCTTAGGAGTACTGGTTGGGTATTCTGTCGACTGTTCCTCTACTGGAGTTTGTTTGATGTTATTCTTGTGATAAGAGTTTGGTTATGAGTTTTTAGGACAAAGACTTTCAGAGGTCTAGTGCCCTCCTTATTCATCATATCAAGGAAGCATGCTGTCACCACAACTTATCGCTGTTCAGGATGACCTTGATCGTGGGGTTCGTCTGCCAGGTTTTCCCACTGAACAGTTAGTCCTTTGCCTCCTTCCATCCTGCAGTCAGTCTCTGGGAAGAAGTCACTCTGTGCAGCCCACACCTAAGGAGTGAAGGGTTTTGCCTGCCTGTCGTGCGGTTTTAAGGAAAGCTTGGCAGGACTGTTGGGGAGTACACGTGCCGAGGTCACCTGTCTGAGTCCTACATCCTCCAGAAATGGGAGAGGCTCAGGATTTCTGCAGTGCTGCTGTCTGTGGCTGGGCATAGTCCATGCATGGCATGCATGGCCTCAGTGTGGATGTGACAATCGATTCTAGGATGCAGCAGCCAGGGATGTGGGGCAGCCACCTACCCTGCAGTCAGAGATCTGGGAGGCACCTCCTCATGCCACAGGCAGAAGCCAGGTTTAGGGTGCCTTTGACAGTCCCAGCAAAGATCCCAGCCAACCGCCAGACGAAGCCTCCAGCTTCTGCACCTTCCTACCGGAAGCCACAGATATCATGCAGCTAGAACAGGCCCTTCCTGCTATACCCCATCCCAAGTCCCTGATCCATGGAATCTGGGAGCACTGAAAACATGGTGTGATCCCGCTGGGTTTGGGGGTGATATGTTATGCAGCTCAGGTAATGGGAACACTGTCTGCTCTCACTTCCTCTTATAACAAATTCCCCTTTTTTGCTTAGGTGGCTGTGGTGGCTTCTGTGACATCCACCCTGAAGCATCTCCCTGAAGAACTCCTCTGGCCTGCAGTTGAAGCAGACACTGGAGCCACTGGTGACAGGTGCTGAAAAGGACATTCTGCTCCTGACAGTAGCAAACACTAGAATTCCACGGAGGGCTCTTCCAAGCCTGGGGCATGGTCCCCTGGGGCCGGTGCCATGGGCATTTCTCCTCTGTGGTAAAGGCAATTTGTAATTTATCCTCAACCTTGAAAATGCTTCTACTGGAAGGGATTGGGTGACTGCAGCAGAAAGGGAGGAGAGCCATTCAGCGCCCCTGGGCCAAGCCTGTCACATATCTGGTTCCATTAGATGAGTCTTCCCACCTGGACAGGAACACTCAGCATCTGAGCAACACAAACTGAAATGGTGAGACCAACCTTTGACACAAGAGGCTTTTGGAAGGGACATTAAGAGCTACTATTTTCTGCTCATATAAAGAAATTGAAGCATAGTTTTACGCAAACAGGATTTGATCTTTAATGCATTCTGGAATGTTTATTCACTACCTTTTGGAAAATTAAAATTTCTGTTTAAACAAAAGATTTTCTCCTCATAATCTATTTATGCCTGACATTGCAGAAATCATTTTATAATGCAAATCAAAGGGTGAGAAGTGGAGGTGGGGTGGGGGTGGGGGGTAACCAGAGTCACAGGAGTGGGAGATGAGCGATGATTAAATCTTTAGTTGTCCACTTCATGCAAGCACATCCTTGAGGGAGGAAGGAGAGGGTGGAAGAGAGGAAGGGGAGGGGGAGTGAGGCAGAGGAGGGGCCACGGTTGAGACCTATGCAGCACCCGTCCCTTCCTAAGGGTGTTCGGATTTCATTCCGGCAATCACCCCATCCTCAAAACAGTCACCCCAAAGGGGAAACTCCTCCTACCCCTGACTCCAGGATGCAGCTGCATAGGGCATCATGAGGGAGCAAAGTATAGATGTAAACTCTGGAGTCAGATGGCTTGGACTAAAATCCCAGCTTTTTCACTTACAAGCGGTGCAACCTTGACCATGTAACCTAACCACTCTGGGCCAGAGTTTCCTCATCTGTAACGTATGGATAATACAGTAGACTCTCCGTTAACTGGAACTGAAGTAACTGGCACACTTAAGCAACTGGGAAAAAAATCGAGGCCATAATACTACATTTATCTGGCAGGCACCGGTACTAGTTAACGAAAGTCTACTCTAATTACCATATTTTCCCATGTATAAGACACCCCCTCCTTTCCTAACCCAACATTAATAAATAAATACATGGGTTACTCCCATGCATAAGACCCCCAATTTTTGGTCTAACAATTTTAGACAAAAGTATTGTCTTATACATGGAAAAATATGGTATACCCATCTTATAGGGCTCTAAGAGGATTGCGTTAGTACTGTGAAGTTCTTAGGATGATGCCTGGCACAAAGTGTGTTTTGTTCAATAAATAAAGCCAATCTCATTCTCCGTACCAGTATCTGGTTCAGGAATGGATTCATGACTATCTCTAGTCAAATACACATGAGAGGAAACAGCCCCTCCAGGCTGCTGGCTATGAGAAAAACACCCCATCTGTTTGAACATTACAGCAGTCTGATAACTCACTACTGAAGCCTTCCTGAGTTATTTCTCTCTGAGCCACCCAATTAGTGGCTGGCCGTGAGCTCTCAGCACTGCATACGTGGGAATTTTTGTGACATGAGAAAACCAAACCTGCAACACACTTTCAACTACAATGACAGGCTAGGAATGCTCACGGTAACCATTAATAAAGTTGGCATAATGACATATTTTGCAGCTATGTAGTTAAACATGAGTTGGTCTTTGAAATTTCCTTTTTGCATTCTGGCATCAATACCATCTTCTTCCAGGTCTCCAATACGTGCTTGTATATCCTGAAAAGTTCGTGGGCTTTATGCCCTGGACCACTGATGCCTACTGAAGAAAATGGCTCAGTTGTCACTGTCTGTAGACTTCCTGCAAAGTAGCAAGATAGCTGCAGGGCTTCCCCCAAGCCTTTGTCCTCCCTACAGCTGTTATTTTGGAGAGAATTTGACTCCGTCCTTTCCTGTTATCAACACCTGACAAAGGCCCTGCTGGTTACTTGGCCTGCTTGGGCCGCATGGATGCACACCTTTTGACCAGGAGTGCTAGAGGGGACGCTCTGTCATGTGACCTAAACATGATAACTTTGCCAGTCAGGACGGAAAGGGGGCAGCCCTCGGTCAGCTTTTGCATCAGCCAAGGTGACTGACTGCTCAGCATTATCACATGAGCTAGGCTCTCCCGGCAGTAATGCTAGCAAACTAACTCATCCTAAATGAAGCAGACGCTCTCACCTGCACCGATGTCAGTGGCCACAGCAACGAGCACGTGTGACTACTCTTCTCGTCAGCAGGTCTGCAGGATGCTGGCTCTCGGGTCGCAATGGGGTAGCGAGGTGGACAGCGCTGCGCAGGCGCGGTCCTCTCACTGCGTAAGTGGCGCCCGGGTGGACCTGCTTCCTGTGTCACGTCTGCTCACTTCCCATTGGCCAAAGCAAAGCACGTGCCAAGCTTGCTTTACGGGTTCAGGCGCGTACATCCCATTGGCGGAAGCAAGTCACGTGCCCACGTGTGGCAGGTACTGCGCCCATTGTGAGCCCTGGTCCCGGCAGTGGATGTGACCTTGACCACACAGCAGGGGAGTGAAGAACTGGACACTAATTGAGTCACCAGCCATTTACAGTGGCATCTGTGCACTTGAACTGCCCTTCTAGCATGGCGCTGCCATCCCCTTGGCCAGGCTGCTACTACATAGCATAGTGGGACCGAGCAGATGCACCTTCCAGAAGCGAATTTCTCCAGTCATCCCAGGGAACTGGTATTAATACCTTATTAGCCTACCCCTCCCTGCTAATCACTGCGGCTCCATCGCCATGGGAAACCAAGCAGGAATGGTGGGCGCAGTGGCCGGCCATCACACATGCTGGGAAAAGCAAAGCAAAGCAAAGCAAAACAAAATTATTCTAGAAGTAATACATGAATATGCCCATTACACAGTTCAAACGATAAGGAAATGTACAAAATAAAGCTATTAACTCGCCCTGTACCCTTCTCCCAGCCTCCTTGTAGGTAGACACTGTGATCTGCCTGCCTCTGCTTCCTTGCTGTCCCTGCGCGTGCATTCCTCCAGAATCCAGAGGTCAGGACAAACCACCAGAGGGGTCCCGAAACTTCTATCCTGTGGGGTTGTTAGGAGAAGGATTCCGTCGCCTCCCTGGAGCTTCTGGAGTCATGTAGGCATGGTGGCTTCTAAAACTACACCGGTATGCTTTATACTAAAGCACCTTGACCTCGCGTGTCAGAGGGAGCAGCTATACCAGGCTACACCAGCTCTCCCTATTCTTCTTGCTGATGTCGAGGGGCCCAGTGCCAGGAAAGGAGCTGGTGCGTCTCTGCCATCCCATAATAGGCAGGTGCAGAGCATCTTCTTTCCAACCGGTGACAGCGGCCAAGGGGGTGGGGTGTAGCCGGAGGTGTGGAAGGCTGGCCTGGCAGGGGTGGCTCAGGTCCCAGAGGCCTGTGCTTTAGCACCGGGACCGCTGTTCAGCGTCAGCTCTGCCATTCGGCTCTTCCCCGACCTTCCCCTTAACTTCAGTACAAGGTCCCAGCCCCGGTCTCTAGTCCTCTTAACCAAGTACTGAGTGTGATAAAGTTTCCTGCCTCAGTGGTGTCCAATCATTAAATAGTTATCATGTGAGATGTTCCAGATTTTTCTGCCCTTTGCCTGCTAAGGAGGAATCCAGCAGTGTCGACTCAGCTTCCTCAGCTACAAAGCTGGGGCTAGGGCTGGGGCAGCTGATTGGAGAAGAGGAGAGAAACTTATCCGATGACTTTGTGGGACAGACCTACCTACCGGTAGATAAAAAGCTTGGCTCATCTAACTGCTAGTTGGGTGACCACGCACTGAGTGTCTTTCAGGCGCTGGGCACTGTCTGGGAATTTTAATTACCAGTAGTTGACAACAGCTGTGCTGTAGGGTCTGTATTTGTTTCCTGGGATGACTGTAACCAATGCCACAAACTGAGGGATCACAATAACAGAGGTTTATTCTGTCATAGTCTGAAGGCCAGAAATCTGATTTCAAGGTGTCAGCAGGGCCATGTTCTCTCTCTAGACTCTGGAAGCTTGTCCAATCTGCGGACCGTGGGTCACGTGTGGCCCAGGACGGCTTTGAATGAGGCCCAGCACAAATTTGTAAACTTTCTTAAAACATTGTGCGATTTATAATGATGATGATTATTTGTAGCTCATCAGCTATCGATAGTGTTAGTGTATTTTAGTGTGGCCCAAGACAATTCTTTTCTTCCAGTGTGGCCCAGGGAAGCCACAAGGCTGGACACCACTGCTCTAGAGCCTCTATGGAGGAATCCTTTCCTGTCTTTTCCAGCTTCTGGTGGTTCCAGGCAATCCTTGCTTTGTGTCAATATTGCTCCAATCTCTATTTCTGTCATCACATTGCCTCTCCCTGGGTGTTCTGCATCTGTCCAAATTTCTCCCTTATCAGGACACCAGTCACTGGATTTTGGGCTACCCTAATTCAGTAAGACCTCATCTTAACTTAATTAAATCTGCAAAGACCCTATTTCTACATGAGGCTATACTCACAGGTGCTGGGTGGTTAGGATTTCAACATACCTTTTTGAGGGGACACAGTTCTATTCACTATAGTGTCCTCCCTTTATCCCCCAGCTCAGCCACTTCAGTAAACACTAGCTTGGCAACGGACTGCCAGCACCTACATCTCTTTGCCTGAGAGCTTTTGCTTGCCACTGAAACCTATGTTGCCACCAGTGCCAGTGAATACACCACTTCTTACCCACCCCTCCGCCCCCAGTGGCGCTCAAGCCATGGCTAACAGAAGTTGTTATATAAATATTTCAGTGCCCTTACCCTTGGGGGATAACTCTGCCCTAGACTGGCTTCCAGAGTGCCCCAGGGGTACCAAGCCCCAGGTGCCCAAGTATAGTTGGAGAAATCACAGCCCCCCGCCCTTTATTAGCTGCTTTCCCTTCTCTGTCTCACTTTCCATTCCCTGATAAGTGTTTCTTGAACCTCTCACTTACTTACACCAGAATCTGTAGTCAGGATTCTGGGAGAACCCTAAATATGACAGTAAGAGATGCTCAGTAGTCCTTCCCTGGGACAGGAAGGAAGGAGCTGGTCCAGCTGTGTAGGGCTTAACAAAGCAAGCGTATTCTGGAGCTCCCACAAAGACATCTGCAACCTTGGGCTGCAGAAACACTGCTGGCAAGAGCATGTGTCTGGGAACAAAACATTCATGTTAGACTCACCAGCTGCGTGGGTTGAGGCAGGACACTTAACCACGCTGTGCCTCTGTTCCCCCACTTTTTGTGTGGTAATGGGGTGAGGGGCAGATGACCTATAGAATCTTTGTGGATCTGGGATTCTAGAGTCCCACAGCTTAATCCTCTCCACCCTCGATTTTCAACAAGTTCTTTGCCTGGTTCATCTCTTTATTATAATATTTATTTATTTATTTATTTATGTTTTCAAGGCAGAGAAGGCATATGAACTGGAATTTGTCTTTGAGGGAAGGCTCATGTTTTTTGTATGGGTTCAAGAAAACATGACATGATAACAGAGGAAGTTTTATCAACGGGAAAGAAAAAAAAACAATTTTTTGTTCTACTTGTAACTGATATTTGTTCATATTTGGCAACAAGATAAAGTGGGAAGTGGACTGATTTAGGGGTCAAGCTGTTTGGGTTGAATACCAGCTCTACCTCTTACTTGCTGTGTGATGTTGGGCCAGTTTACTCATTCATTCATTCATTCATTCATTCATTCATTCATTCATTCATTCATTCAGTGAATACATACTAGGGCCCTATGGGTTGCCAAGGAAATGCAGATGAGGAACTTGAAACTCTAATCATTTTCCAAAGTGTGAAAATCTCTAAGGAAACCAGGGGGTAAGAGTCAGAAGGTGGTCTCTGTATTGGTGATTGTATTAGTTCCTGACTGTCATAACCGGTGACTACAAACTAGGGGGCCAAGAAAACGGAAATGTGTTCTTTTCCAGCTCTGGAGGCCAGAAGTCCAAAGTCGGGGTGTCTGTCAGCAGGGATGGTTCCTTTCTAAAGGTTGTCAGGGAGGGTCTGTTGGTGCTTCTCTCCCAGCTTCTGGTGCTGCTAGAGATCCTTAGCTTGTAGACTCATCACTCTAGTCTCAGCTACTGCTGTCACACAGTGCTTGCTCTCCTGTGTCAGTTGGTCTCTGTGTTTCTTCTCTTCTTCAAAGGACCCCAGTCATGGGATTAGGGCCCATCATAATCCAGCATAACCTCATTTGAATTTGATTACATCTGTGAAGACTCTTTTTCCAAAAAAGGTCCCATTCACATGTACTGGGGTTAGGACTTGAACATACCTTTTAGGAAGACACAACTCAACCTGTTCTGGGAGTGGTGTTGGGTGAGTCCTCAGATGTAACGCTTGGAGATATGTATCTTGGGAAAGAGAAGCACAGAGCAGCCAGCCTGGAGTCTGGACACAGTACAACTGATAAATTAAGCATCCACAGAGCTGCCTCATTCTGTGAGGTCATTAAATATCCCTCCTGTTTAACCATCTTAAGTCATTGCTTGCAAATGAAAGCATTCTAATATTTTTATTATTGAAATAAAATATTTGACCATAAGCACTTGAACTCAGTACCTTGATTCTGGGCTTAAGCTTTAAATGTTTTTTTGTTTTTTTGTTTTTTTCCTACCAATAAGAAGGGGAAAAAAGTTATGTATTAGTTATTTCCTTTAGGAAGGATGACTCAAAAGAAAAATGAGAAACTTGTTTTATTTTCAAAATAGCAAATAGGACATCTTTTTTAAGCATATAAATCTATACTTAGGATCCTCCAAGTGTTCTTTTAAAACGTAATTTTACCACTATTTTTTCTTGTTATTAGTAAAATCTTGTTACTTTCACAAGCTAAATTATAGTTCAATAGATTTATGTATTACAGAATTATCAACTCACAGGTTAACCTGCTGTGGAAATAGAAAAAGAGTGTGCCCAGATGAAAAGAATGCACTTTCATGAAAATAAAGACAAATGAACTAATAAATTACTAGTTTTAATAAGTAATCTCCTTATGGAGTAAGTTATCCTTTTGGTAAAATATTTACCATGCTCTTTAAAACCTTTTTAATCCAACTGGAACACGTAGGATGCTTTAAATGATTGGATATCCTTTTGTGGCTTAAGAGTTGAAATTATTTTTTGTTGAAGTACATTTTAATAGAAGTAAATTGATTTAGAGTGATTAAAATCTTTGTGGAGTGAGGGCTCTCCACGCTCAGCTTTTGGGGCTGGAGGGCGAACTTCTCATTTCACAGGGCTGGAAAGGTCATGCTCTATCCCAGGGCTCGGATGTTCTGGATAATTAAGAATCAATTCCTGTTAAATTACCTTAGGACTGGCCCAGGCCTGAGTGAGTCGGTGTGAGAATATCTCTCACGCTCTCTCATTTCTTTATGCAGCTGTGTAGAAACACACTGGGGAATTGACTGAAAACATGCCCTACTCCATATGTACTGGATGGATCAGGATATAAAATAAAGGAGCCTGGGAATCTGTATGCTAATTCATGCCCCAGGGGCTTTTTATGTTTAGATTTGTCTGGTCCCCAAAGGTATTGGATGACCAAAGTTGACCCGCTCAGGCCCTGGTTCTCACACTTGAGACCGAATCCCCTGGAGGGTGTGTGAGAACTCAGGCTGCTGGGCCCCACCCCAGGGTCTCTGATTCAGTGGGGCTAGGTAGGGCCTGGGGGCGGGGGTGTGGGGGTGGGGGTCTGCATTTCTAATAAGTTCCCAGGTGCTGCAGCCGCACCTGGGGACCACATTTTAAGAACCACTGCCATAGGTGATTCGGTTGAACAAATAATTGTTTTGGAATACAGCTTTTTCTCTGAGGAAAAAAATGTTGTCTTGATGTATGTTTTGCTTAAATCTGAGGCAGAACAAATACCTCAGACCAACATCAGGAAAACAGATATCAGGAGAATGCAGAAGAATGGATATTGTTAGAGCTTTAGCAATTCTGGCCAGAAGCCAGTGCAAACCTTTCAGAACCAACAGCAAATACATGGTCATAAGCAGAAGTTACAAAATCCGGCAGAGAACAGTTCTTAGTTCCCGAGGAAGAAAAAGCTCCACATTTCAATGGTGTTCAATATGGCGGAAAGCAGGCAAATTACCACATCAATTTAGTTTCACAGAATTCTTGCCCCGTTTATTATACTACTTAGTGTAAAAAGGGAGTCTTGAAGTTTTGACTTGCCAAACAGTAACCTGTTAAAACATGACTAACAAATCTTGTTCAGAATGGTTCTGGAGTGTAGATTAGCTTGAATAAATGGCAGGAATTTCTGGCAGAGTTCATGGTGAGGAACATTTTCTCAGTCAGTGGTTCCAGAAAAACCCGCTCAGCGGCGCCAGAAGGGTCCTCCAGGGCCTGCTTCTCATTATGGGGAAGGCAAAGTTGGGTCACAGATCATTGTTAAGCCTTGTCGGCACTTGAGAAAATGAGATTGACCCACTAAAAGAATCTCACTGTGTTTCCTTTTGATGATGCTGGCACAATGCTCATTTCATATCATCAGCCTCTCGGACAAGAGGTTCTGATAGAAGGTCTGGCCACAGCGATGAGGGCTCATAGGCCCCGATGCTGACCTGTGGTGATCATAAACCTTCTTTTTAAAATTCTGCTAGCAAGACAGCATACATTTGACAGCTGGTTTCCAAAGAATCTTTAAGAATCTTCATATTTATGGGCCCAGAGAACACAGGTTCTAATTGAGGAGCAGCTAAGTTTGGCTCACATCAGGGCTGCCTGCCTATCAAGGGGAGAGACTGAGTTCTTTTTAGGACAGTGTGTTGCAACCTTTCTAGCTTTGCAATCTGTACAGAGGGGGAGTCCCGGGCTTCTGTTCCACAAATAATTCAAACCTGCCCTTGGCCTCAGTAGGATTTCGGAGCAGAATCAGTCCAATGGTCTTCTCACAGTCCCAGGAGAAAGTATCATTAAAAGAAACAAGCATATTATTTAAATTTCCAGAAATGACTTTTCTGTGTATTATCCACAGCTCATCAAAATTAACTGGGGTGGGGAAGCCGGGATGGCTCAGTGGGTTAGGCGCTCACTTTGCAGCGCCGAGGACCAAGGATAGAGTCCCGGCCCCGGCCCGTGCGGACCCATATGCTGAACTGGGAGCTCCCCCAGTTCAGTTCTCTCTCTGTCTCTGTCTCTCTCTCTCTCTCTGTCAAAAAACAATTAAAAAATAAATATTAAAAAAAAAAAATTAACTGGGGTTTCTTCTGCATAATAGGCCTTAGGTTTTAAGACATTTAACATTTAGAGTTTTTTGTTTTTTTTTCCTGGAAACATCCTCAGGGTTTGATGTCAACTTTTAAAGACCTATAAAAGGTAAGAAGTAATAAAATTACAGCAATGGTTTAGAATGACTTTTTTAAACAATTTTTTTGAGAGAAGGTGAGAGGAAAAGGAAAGAGAGAGAGAGAGAGAGAGAGAGAGAGAGAGAGAGAGAGAGAGAGAGAGAAGGGGGAGGGCCCAGAGCAGTCTCCATAGTTGCGCATCATTAGTTGTGACATGGTTTCATTTCACACAGGTGGATGTGCGGCCACACAGGACGGGAACTGAACCAGGGGCCTCCTGCCCAGGAGGAGAGAACCTTTGCTGCTGCTCTATCCTGGAGACCACCAGTTGTGCTGCAGTTTAGCATACAGGGTTGCATGGGCTGGGGCCAGGGATCAAATCCTGGACCTCGTGATCCAGAGGCAAGTGCTCAACCGCCGAGCTATCCCGGCATCCCTAGCATGAACTTTTTGAGGGCTGACTAGCGGGACAAAAGCTCCACCTGGAAAACTTTTTGATGTCAACAGCCTTCGAGGGTTCTGAGGAGTGAATGAGATGACACAGGCGATGGCACCCAGCACTGTGCCCGAGGAGGGGTGGGCAATCAGAAACGTGAGCGAAACCTGAAGCTGAATTTGGTTAACAAGACATCACCTGTCCGGGAATCAGACATCCTTTTATTTGAACAGTGGTGTCACTACCCAGTTGTTGAAACAAAAATGACATGTGAATTGAATTGAATGCCAAATAACGTGAGCCAGGCTAGACTGACTAAATCAGGGGTGTCAGCTGGGCTGACCAAAGGTTGGCTGAACCCCGTCTAATTTGCTTGAATTACATCACTGATGAGAAGCAGACACTCTCTAACACAGTTCCCAACCTTGATGCACATGCGACCTTAAAACAACCTACCGTCTGGGCCTACCTGTGGGGATTCTGACGCGGTGGGTATGGGTGCTCCCTGGTCATGGGGGTGGTGGCTCTACTCTGCAGCCAAGGGTGAGAGCCAGCTGATCTATCATTTAACCATCTCCAGTGTCACAATTTAGGGTCCAGAAGCTGCACCTAAGAAGTCTGTGACAGATACTGTAGGTTGTCCACCCAATACCTGTCCCTTTCCTTTCTGACAGAATCCTGGTTGTAGAATCTGAGGGTCCAGGAACTATGAGGAGGCCTCAGACCAGGCGCAGGCGAAATTGTGAACGCGTTAAGCTGGGGTTTCCCCACGTGGGCACTGTTGACATTTGGAGCTGGATAATCCTTGGTGGGGCCATCCCATGCCTTGTAGGATGTTTAGCAGCATCCTTGGTCTTTATGCTCCAGATGCCAGAAGCACCCGATTCCCAAGTTGTGACAACTGCGAGATGAGAACCACAGGACTCAGCCTGCCCCTTGCCAAGGACTGTTTGAGGCATGGTCAGTGGGGGTAGAAACTCTTGGGAAAACATTTCCATCACTCTTCAGAAGAGACAAAGGGAAGGAGAAAGGCCTTCTCTCTTTCTACGGGACTCACCAAGATGGTACAGACCTGGGTCCTAGCCGGTCTCGCGGAGGTAAGACATTTACTCTCCCTGGAGCTGCCCTCCCTCTGGGCTTCTTGTCTTGCAAAACAACGCAGCCCCCTTTGCTTACAGGGCTGTGCTTTCTGTTATGTGAAACAATGCTTCCAAATGGCTTGATCCCAAATTCAGGCTATTCTTAATTATTCGGAAACAATAATGTTCCCTTTTGGAAGGCAAGACATTTTGCCATCAACCAGTATGATTAATTGGCCAAAATGTGTCCACTAAGTAGAAAACTATAAACATCCCACCAAAGGTTATGACTACGAAACAGGGTAGCATTGATGTGATGTGCCTGTAGTTTATGTGTGTGGTACATAAGCATGTTTTTGCCTTGCTCAAGGAAAGCAACAAAACATTACAGTCACCAGCGGTGGCCAGGGACACACAGAGGCAGACGTTCTGTATCTATTAGATGTAAATCTAATCCTAGGCAGGTGTCTGAGGCACCTCCAGGCACCTCCCCTGGTGAAAGCCTCAGTGTGTGAGGGCAAAGCAATAGAACCGATTCTTTTACAAGAGTCAACCTGACTTGTAGAAATAAACTCCTTTCCTATTTCCAAAGTGATTTGGGGGGTTGATGAGTATAATGTCCAATCAGAATCCCTCTAGGTTTTTTATTTTGGGCAGTGACTCGTGCCCCCTGGCCCCCTGTCATTCATTGAAAGAGAGTTTTAAAGAGGCTGAAGCTAAAAGCAGATGCTTAACATCATGGGAAACTGAGATTCCAGCAGCCTGGGTACCTCTTTAAGACTTATACTCACCATTTTTTTTTTCTTTCTTTTAAACAAAGTGACCTGATAAAATGATAATCAAAATTTTCCTCTCCACCCCAGGGTGGGTCTCAAGGGATAACTTCTGTGTGAAACCAAGGGGGTGTTACCAAGGAAATGAACGTGAAAACCTGTAGTTAGTACTACCCGAGGCTCTGTCAAGGCAAACAATTAAGAAAATAAACTGGTCTTGTTTCTATAGTTGTTCTCAAATAAATTATTCAGGAAAAGTGAATTTTAAGATGCACCAAGGTAGTACGTTGATAATCTCCAGGTCATTGTGATATAAACATTCGAAAACCTTAGCTCTCATAAAAAGGTGGATGAAACACAACTGAGCAAGCTCCATAGTTGGGCGGCTGTGGGTACTGATTCCAGCTGTGTGACCTTGGTCCACTGACCCCCAATATTGGGTTTCTTCTGTTTAAACCAGGACTGATAGGTACAAACCTAACTCAGGTTTGGTGGGAGGATTAAGCCAAATAACTGTAAACAAAAGCTTACATAGCACAACACAGTGGTTTATAATAAATGCTTTCCATAGGTGTTAGTTATGACTACTTGTTAACTGTTGCTAGGTAATTTTCAGAGTTAGATCCAACAACATATTGTGCAAGTACCTCCATTTTAATCTAATTAAAACATAAAATACACAATACAAAAACAGTGAAACAGAATTATCCATATAGGAAACCTTCCATTTACAAAGAGGATGTTACAAAAGTTCATTTTAAGTAGACTGGAGGGCTCTATGTTCCCATGACAATGCTCTAAGTGCAGTTAGGATCCCCAGGCCTCACCAAGGCAAATTAACCTTTATTTACCTAAAATACTGTTTGTTCTCAGGTCAAATATGATAGTACTTTACTAGAAATAAAACAATATTGGTAAGAAAATAAGATTAAAATCCTGCAGCTTGAAGGGAAGTGGGATTAACTAGAAGTAAAATGAGGAAGTTGGTGGAGCCTCTAGGCTTAGGAAAGCGTTTGAATCAAGTAAGGCTGTTTTGCTTGCTGAGCCAGCGCCTCCTTACTAGGTAGATTAGCCCTACATAGGCTCTTCATTGGTCTTTAAATCAGTTGTCCAACGTTTTGGCTTCCCTGGGCCACACTGGAAGAATTATCTTGTATTACTCATAAACACACTAACAATAGCTGATGAGCTAAAAAAAAAAAGTCACAAAAATTCTCATGTTTTAAGAATTTGTGCAGGGCCTCATTCAAAGCCATCCTGTGCTGCAGGTTGAACATGCTTGCTTTAAATGAACAACAACAAAATGGGTGGAGAATAAGAGAGGCAGACATTTGCCTGCACAAAAAAATTATGTGTGAAACTAGAAAGGGAAAGTGCTGACCCATACAATCCCAGGCCAGGTTAGAAGTATTCATGGGGTGGGTTTCACAGAACAGGCTACAGGACAAAGGCGGCTATTGTAACCCAGGGGAGGGAGTAGCTGTTTCTCCGGTGAACCCAGGTTGTGCCAGAAAGGCTGAGACTGAATAGGAGGTAGTGGCTGTAAGCGTGGCAGGTAATCGTACACAGCAGGCATCTGCATTTACTTTATCCAGGCACTGTCTTAAGAGTTGAGGAAAACCATCCATTTGTACAAATGTGAAAGCCTCGCCAGAGTTACAAAGCCTACTTAGACAAGGTGAAAGCTTGGCTTGGAGGCTTAGAGAACAGGTCAAGTAAGTACCTGGCAATGCAGGTGTTCCTTTATAAACTGAACAAAGCTATTTATCGGATTCCTTTAAACAGTATCTCCCTCTGTGTACAGTACTTTGCACCACACTAGTTCAATGACATGTTAACTAGGTGCTAAATATACAAAAAAGATCCTTGGCCAAGTAACGTAGAAAGTGGCAGGTGAGAAAGTGAAATCACATTTCTCTGCTCTGGGACCTCAGAGCCTTCAATATGCTAATTTTCATTGTGAATTTTCATGAAGTGAATCTAGTACAAGGCAAGTTTTCTAAACCCAAGTGACCACAAACATTTTTTTTAGGGAGTTTCTCCAGGACAGGTGTCCTGGGGAACGTACTTGGAAAAGGTTTCTGTCCTTAACATGTAAAACATCAGCGTCCCTTAGATATCAGTCAGGGCAAATCCTATGGTCACACCACCATCTCCTCTCACACCCCCGTTTCCCATTTTGCCTTTGGTCATCTGTACTTAATCCTTCCAGAGGTTTTAGCACATAATCTAAAATGGTATGTGCTTTTTAATGAAAACGTCAAAAACCAAACAAATCATTTGACACAAAGGAAGCTCCAATAGCAGGATTTTAGGCACCTTTATTCGTGGCAGGTATTTCTGGTTAGGGGAGCTAGCCTCAGAAATCTTCCCATTATTTAAGGAAACTCCTATATCCCAACCAATCGGTGGTATCATTTCCAGTTGCCATTTACTGGGCTTGAAAACATCCCTCCACAGCTTTCATCTAGTTCTGCAGCTGGGTAGTAACAGTGGTTGAATCATTTTATCACAGAAGAAATTTACTCCTTTGTGATCTTCATATAATTTATGAATACAACAAATTATTTCTTAATATTATGTATCTGCAATACAATCAAGACTGGTGACACCGGAAACTAAGAAAAATCATATTGTGTTCAGTAAAGGTTTTCCACTCTGAAGTGCTATACCACCCCTCAACATTTCTATACAAAATTGCTTTGCTGTACCAATCACATGGATCCCCATCGCCTCAGTCAATACTGGCCTCTTGTCTTAGCACTCCTGACACTACATTTTTTTTGCGTGGTGAGAATGATCATCCCTGTCTTCTATCACAAAACCATTACTCTGCACGAATTTAGGGAAGAAATAGTTTAAGAACAGTGTTTCTTAACAACTTCAACCTACCACAAGTCATTTATTATTTTACAGAGAAGGAACTGGCACAGACTTAATAGTCTCTTCCTTTCTTATTTATTTTCCCATTCAGTAGCTCAAAGAAAAGATAGAGTAATTGAGTTTTAAAATCCTGCTAGGTATTTTATGGTAACTATTATAAATGAACAATGTAAGGTCCTGATGAAGTATTCAAATCTCATGCAAAACTCTAACTAACGAATGCCTCATTACATTAGGCAATTCTGTTATTTTCCAAATTGAAAAATTCTCACACTAAAGTGGCAGTGGTTACTCTTCATTACTTTAGCATCTGACCTCAGGGACTTAGGCATACAATTACAGTTCAAGTCTGAGTGTGGGTAACAGAATAGTGCCAGGTGTTTCTGGATAAACCATTTTTAAATGTTTTTAACCATTTGAGAAGTCTTACCAACACACTATCTGGTGTTGGCTCAACAGTCACCGCACTGAGAATTAAAGAACCCTAAACTCCAGGCCATAAGTGCCTCTATTTTTCACATTACAAGGCTGGATACTTTCTGGACTGCCCTCATATATATCTTACTTCACAAAGTGCAACTATAACAGAAGGATTTACTATATGTCTAATCGAAAAAAATTACATAGCAACTTTCATCAATAGCAACTACTACAAAAGGAATGATAGAAAAAAAATGACTTCACAAAAATACACTAAAAAATTTGACAATTTTATGCATGAACCACCAAAGTTTTAGTGTTTAATATTTAATAGCACAACTGACCAAGGTCCAAGATGTGATGTCACCATGTTCAAGAAACCGAGGGGGGGGGGAAGGGATCACTCTATAAACTAACTATATAGTATATAAGAAGAATGCACACTTTATAATATAAAACCTGTCTACACATAGGAGTTAGTTGCAAAAAGCCATTCGGTCTTCTCTTGGCTTGTAAAAACAATGGTCCGGATTTCAGTGTAAAGAAGCAACCTATTAAAAAAAGGAAATCATCAACATGTTATTCATTATATGAAGACAAATAAAAATGATACACAGAATTTTTAAGTAAAAAATTTCAGAATCCTCTATTCAACTAGTTATTTTCTATGCACAATATTCTTGCAAAAATACAAAAGATTTAATTGGGAATCTTTATTTAAAAACTTCTGAATCTATTTCCCACTCCCACTCCTTTCCTTGTTATATCTTTGTCACTTGAAAGTCTTCAGTCCTCAAGAGGATGTTCTCATTCACTTGATGGGATTTTTGACTGTCATATGAGACCTAGAGAAGCTTCTAAGACTAGAAGGACATTTTCCAAATTATCTCTATTAGAAATAAAGATGACAACCCACACAAAACACTTATGACATTTACTCACACAGAGAATCAACCCAATCTAGTGTTAAGATAATAGCAAATGTAAGTTCTTTACCTCCTAAGCCTCTGTTTATTTTCTTGTACTTTAAAGAAACCTGTATTTGTTATTTACAATTTGGTCCAGACAGGACACACCCAGAACATAAAAAACGGAATTTAGTGTCTTTTACTGTATATTCCACTTGATACTCTAGATACCTAAAAATTTTCAGTAAACTTTTATAGGGAATTAAAAATGCTAAAAATGGAATGGGAGAAAAAAGTTGAAAATTTATTTTTTGGTTGCAACAAGGTAACCACCACATTTGGGAAAAGCATTACAATGGAGAAACTCCACTATGGTGAGAAAAAGGCAACCAACTTATATAGCTAGCCATCTCGCTATTTGGGTATTTTGGATTATTAGCCTTTTCTCTAATATCTGAAACTATATAGTGGAAATGTAAATCATCTATGGGATGAAGGTTTAATGTGGTCATAATCTAGTTCATCTAAATCAGGGGTGTCTAACGCAATTAAAACACGGCCATTTGGTGCAAAGGCAAGATTCACGCGGGCCACATCACATTTACAAACGCCGCCGGAACTGAGTCAGCGCGTTTATACACGCCCACAGGCCCCCAGGAAAGGCACTGGGCCATGTGTATACTCGTCTTCAGTAGTTAAAGGGTTAACGAGGGAATTGTGTGTACGGTATTGCCTCCATCTCCCCTAAGCGCTATTTTCTTCATAACAATTTTTTCTATTTTCATTTTATTTCAGAGCATCGTGGGCCACAAAAAATTACCTCGGGGCCCGCCAGTTTGACACTCCTGCTCTAAATCATAACCAGTTATTGTCCTGACATTTATCTAATACAGGTTCTCCCCACCTCCAAATCCTTAGAACTTCAGGCATTTATGAAGGCAGCAATGTGCAAGCTTGAGTGATCTTTTTTTTTAAGAAAAATCTATCAGTGATAATTTTCAGGCCAACAAAACTCATTTCCTTATTTTTTGACTGTAATGACATAAACTCAGTGGTTACCTAATGATAACCAATAGTCTTAACTAATGGGGATAGAGGTCTAATTAATAAAAACTGGGAAAATGACTACATCAAAATTATACTGATGTACATTATACTTAATACTGTCCCTTCCCTCACCTTCAGCTCTTTTGTGTAGCAGGTATCTTGTTTTCACCTTCCAGTTCTTCCACCCCAGCCTGCGTCATGAGGTCTGCAATGTTTTTCTCCAGGTCATCAATGCGACTACTCATGTCATCAAGTGGTGAAGTTAAAGATGACACACACCATCTCCTATTTCTATCCTTTCACCTAGGGCCCTGTAGACTATGGCTTTAAACACAACTGTCCTGGTGAAACTGGTTTTCCAATTTCCTTTGGATACTGTTATATAGTCATGGGTTGCATTATGTCATTTTGGTCAATGACAAGTCAAATATAGGACAGTGGTATACCATACCATGTATCCTAAGTGTATAGTAGGACATATCATCTAGGTTTGTGTATGTGCACTCTAGGATGTTTCTACTACAAAATCACCTACACTTTTCTCTGAATGTATCCCAGTCTTAAGCAGCGCATGGCTGTACCTGGTAGCTGTAAGTACAGAAATCCAGGGCAAGGAACAAATACCAGCCCTACTAGGAATAGGATCTGGACAAGTTTTTCTTTTTACTTTCCTAGGTTTCTGTTTCTTCACCCGCTAAATAAAGGTAACACTATTATCTATTCATCAGGTTATGATGCTGATCAAAGAAGAACACAAAATGTCCAGCTCACAGTCAACAATCATATTAGCCATTACTGTTAAGTTCCTTGTGGCCAGGATCTAGCTCAGTACTTCTTAAGAAGTGTAAGTATACTATATGGTAAATGATTTGCTGAAGTGGGCCTGCACACCACCCATTTATCAATCCCACTACCTGGAAAATAGTTTCCAAAGAACCCTAAGATGCTGACTACAAATACAAAGGATATTTCTTCCAATGATCTGATCGGACATGGTCTGAAATTTATCTTGCATCTGTTGCAGGAGTGTCTGCACCTGTGAAACAACAAAACAAAACACCCTATGTTTACTCTGAGTCACCTTCACGGGATGAGGACAGGAGCCCTAGCCTCAGAGGGAGACGAGGATCCTGGGTCCCAGCCCCAATTCGGCCCAACCGGGCAGCTCTATGGCCTTCAGCAAGGAATTTCCCTCTTCGGGTTGGGTTTCAGATTTTCCCATCAGTCAAATTAGACTTCCCGTTTGGGTCCCGCTGCCATTGAAAATTCGTTGGATCGCTTGATATCATAGATCCTGACGGCTTGCAGGCACCGGGGTGTGAGGGAGAAGCTGAAGGGTGGGGTGCGTGGAGAGCTGAGGGCTGTGGGACTGGAAGCTGGCAGGGACCACGGGGTTGCACGGGGGTAGGGGTGGGGTTCAGGGACAGGTGAGAGGGGTTACGAGGGTTTTCGGGTCTCGGCGCGTCAGTGGCCCGGAGCGTCAAGGTGGCCAGAGACCTCGGTGGGCGAAGCCTCTAGAAACACGGCCTCCACAGACTGTGTTCCCCAAGGCCGCAGAGAAGGTGCCTGGGTCCGCGAGCCTCGCCGGTGACGTCCCGGAATGCCGCGGCCTCTGGGCTCGCACAGTTGTCCCTTACCACCGAGGTGAGATCCTGCATGGTCTTGGGGTCAGTCTCGGCCATCTCCCCGGTTCCCAGCTTGGCGGTGATGTCTCAGACCGTCGCCAACACTTCCGTTTGTCCGCGGACGCCCCCAGCGGCTTCTTCTCGCGACAGCAGAGTCCGGGCCCACGGCCGCAGGGCGTTGTGGGAGTTGTAGTTGGCGTCCTGCGCCGGCAAGGACTGCGGACTCGCGCTTCCGTTCTGAGACGAGGCCCCGCCCCTCCTCTCCTGGCCCAGCCTTGCTCCGCCCCACCCAGAGCTTCCCCGCCCCCTTTCACGGGCAAGGCTCCGTGGAAGAAAGGGAAACAAGAACCGCACTGCGGCGAACGGGTGCAGTGATGACCTTGCCTTTTTCTCAGGCTGTCGTTAAAAGCCACTCTGGCTTTCTTTGGCCCGTCGGGATGCACTGGCCGGGCGCCTGCAATGTGCCAAGCCCAGAACTGTGCCGCCGCTTGCCCTCCAACAACACCGCACAGTGACCGAGAAGGGACAAGGAGGTTGGGTCCCTGGAGTGGACACTGAGGTCCCAGGGCTGAGGGGTGTGCACACCGTGTGCACCCGCTGCCCCGCTGCGGGCCTGGTTACGCCCTGCCCTGGTGTGTTCCCTCCTCCCCACGAGGGTGGAGAGGAGGTGCTGGCGTGGTGGCGCAGGTTGTTTTTAGTGTTTAATTTATTTATACAGTACATTCTGGATGGTGCCGAAATCCTAAGTGACTTTTCACAAAGTCCCCACACCCTTGTAACCGCCTCCAGGCCAAGAAACTTGACCGGCCCTCGAGAAACCCCTCAGCCCCTTTCACCCACCCACCCACTCACAAGTCAGTGTGTCGACTGTTAACGCAGTCGGTTCGTCCTGCCTGTGTTTCAGGTTCACACAAGTGGAATCAGACAGTAAGCCGTCTTTAGTGCCTGGCTTCTTCCATTCAACATGGGATTCCATGGTGTCGAGTGCGGACGGTTTCTTTCTGGTTTGGTCAAGGAGGGAGCAGTGTGCGGGGTTAAGAAACAGGATGTGGGTGTTTAAGAAGGGGGTGCCAAAGACTTAGGATCTCAAGTTCCAGCCTCACAGGTAGGCTTTGGGAGTAGGTCTCATAGGCAAGAGGGTAGGACAGCCTTTGACTGAAGGCCTAGCATGTCTCCACACCGTTCATATTACACTTCTCATTTAAGGACTGTGCTTGGGGTTCAGTTCCACCTTGATTTTAGCTGCAGAAAGGCTGTGAGGGGGTTTGTAACAGTGTCTGCAGCAAACCTGGGGCAGGGCAGGGTGGGGGTGGGGGATTGACCATGGAGGGCACATGACTCAACTCTTTTCTCCAGCCACTTCCAGACCCCCATTTCAACCCTCTCTCACCTGCCTCCCATCCCTGTCGCCCCCGTCCCCCCTCCCCAGATCTTCCTCTCCTTTCCAAAGGGGCAAAACTCTATGACTGATGTGACTGATTATTAACTGGTATTTGGTTAGTGCTTTAACCTGATCACTTAAACATCTCTCAGTGTTTGAACTTAATCCTCAGAAGAACCCTGTTGATATAATTATCACCTATTTACACTTTTGAGAAAACAGACACACAGAGGCTGACACATTTAAACCAGGATGCCAAATTAGGAAGCAAGAGACAGGACATGAATCCAGAACTTTCTGATTCTACCTTCTCCTTTTTCTATCATTCTATGATTTTCTGAGATGTCTGAGTTTAGGGCAGGGTTGCTCAACAGCAGGACCATTGATATTTTGCATTAGATAATTCTTTGTTGTTGTGGGGGGTGGTGTGTGCCCTATACATGGTAGGATGCTGAGTAGCTTCTAGGACTTCTACCCTCTAGATGCCAGTAATATCCCCCACTCAGCTGTGACAACCAAAAAATATCTCCAGACACTGCCAAGGGTTTCCTGGTGTGTGGGGACCACCCCCAGTAGAGAATCCGTGGCTTTAAAGAAGGGGTCTCCAAACTTTTCAGCCCGCGGGTTGCATTAACTATCAAACAGCAATTTGGGGGCCGACTGCACACTTGAGGTCCAAATAAAAAAGAATCAAAACATAGATGTTGTTTTTAATTATTTATTTAATATTATTTTATTAAGATAAAAAGGTCTCCACGGGCCAGATGAGAGGGCCTCGTGGGCCGCATCTGGCCCGTGGGCCGTAGTTTGGAGACCCCTGCTTTAAAGGGATCTATGAACATTGCCTAGAATTCTGCTCACTTGTTCCTCACATATGAATTTATTTTTACTTGGGCCATTTCTTATAAATTTTCCTCTATATGTAGTGAGATTGAAGTTTGGTGTGCTAGTTTCCCAGGGCTGCTGGGTGATTTAATACAACAGAAATGTATTGTCTCACGGGTCTGGAGGCCAGATGTCCAAAATGAATGTATCAACAGGATTGGTTCCGTCTGAAGATTCTGAAGAAGAATCTGTTCCATGCCTCTCTCTCAGCTTCCAGTGGCTGCTGGCAATTCTTAGCATCCCTTAGCATTTAGATGCATCATTCTGGTCTCTGCTCTGTCTTCCCAAGACCTTCTCCCTGTGTGTGTGTCTCTCTTCTTCTTATGGACCCTACTACAGTGTGACCACATCCTAACAAATTATATCTGTAAAGACCTGTTTCCAAGTAAGGTCACATTCTGAAGTTCTGGTGGTAAGGACTGCAACATTTTTGGTGGTGGACACAATTCAACCCATAACAGTTGGTAAAATCAAACCACTTTAAGTTTGTATCATACTTGGTATTTTATAAAGTGTTGATATGAAGCTCTAGAATCATTGAGCTAGAGAGTAGTCAGTGCTGGGTGGGGTTTTGGGCTGTCTCAGTTTGGACCCCAATCTCAGAGGCTCCCACACCCAGCATAGAAGTCTGGACACCCACACCTTGGATTTCTAAGTCACATCTGGCGATGGCCGTGAACAACACAGAACATAACTTAGCACTAGGACCTGGAGTCTTGTGTGTATTTCTGGTAAGAGACTTGAAGGCATTTTATTCTGCCTGAAATTCTCTTTACATAAACAACAAGCAAACATGACACTTTTTTCGTGGAGATTTTTTTTGCACTTAAACAAGAAGACAGCATATTTTCTCTGGGTGGAGACCAAGGTCTTTTCAGCAGCTGATTTATGCAAAACCTTCACTAATTTATAGTTACAACTGAAATCCTTTGTGGGCTTGAGACACTGAACCTAACTGAATATTGTTCGATTAACAAAAACTATTGTATTATGTGTAAGGCACTAGCAATTAACCTTTAAAGCTTTAGAGTTGGATAACCCTTATTTTAAACCTTGAAGTGTCATAGTTGTCCTATCTTCTTAACAATTTTTTTTCTTAGCTCTTTCTAGACTAATTGTATAACTGAAGTAATTCTCTTTTCCCCTTTCAAGACGGTTTAGTTTTACATGAGATTAATGTGGTGCTTTTATAATTGTTCTTTGGCTCAAACTGGACGGTTCTCTTCATATTCCTCCTGTCCCAGATTTGCACTAAGGAAGGTGCTAATGAACACACGTGGCTGCACTGCAGGGAGATGTTGCGTGTTCTTGCCTTCTGTGAACAGAGGACTGCTCACTGCAGGGCCCTGGAGAACTTGTCATTTGTCTTTTCCCTAGTTGCAGTTGCATCAGCTTTAGTCTGAGCTGTGGTTCACATGGTTGACTTTTCTTCCAGGGTAACAAACGCTACTGCTGAGAGTCACACAGCACTTTCAGGATGTGATGTGTCCACCTTCTAGTGATCTGGGCTGCACTCACTCCCAGCCATTAGTAGACCTTTGTAACCTTTTCAGTCTCTTCAAACCCATACATATAAATGTGTAAACTATCTGGCCTATAAGAGGCACTTAGTAAATATTTTCACCCTTCCCCCTGATTTTTTTTTTTGTTAAAGGTCTCACTAAAGTACTTTTCTTACTATCAATCATCTATCTATATCATCCATCTATCACCTATCTATCATCTATCTATCATCTATCTACTTATCATCTATATCTAATCATATATGTATGTATGTACCTAATCATCCATTTATCTAATCATTTATGTATGTATGTATATAACCATCTATTATCTATCTATATCATCTATCCATCTATCTATCTATCTACTATCATCTATCTATCTATCTATCTATCTATCTATCTATCTATCTATCTAATCTATCATCTATCTATCTATGTTCCCCTCCCCCCCTTCCCAAATCAGAGGGATTTGACTGTTAGGAAAGAAGAAAGGAGAAGAGTTAATTATTAGTCAGGCAGCATTGTGTTTAGTCATGATCTTTAAACATTATAGGGAAACCAAAGCACCATTTGAAGAATATCCCTTTGTTCTGTCACTGTGTTAAAACTGTACTAAAGATGGTCTAAGACCAAGTACACACATTAAAAATCCCAGGTAACCTTTATTTGAATATTTCACAAATTACAAGTTTCTTTGCAACTACATAATAAATCAAATTTACAGTTCTGAATCTATAAGCAATTCAACAAATAGGGCCCAAAGGAACTGCATCTGAAGAGAATTAAATATTTTTAAATGATAAACCTTTATCTTTTTTGAGTGTTTATGAAAAAAATTTATTTAAAATTTCTAAACAGTTTTACGAGTATCTCAGGGTAATAATATCTTTATCTTGGCGTTAATATTTAACAGCAGAACACTGTTGATGTGCACAAACACACATCATTTTTATTAATATAGCTTTCATTTTTAACTCTTTAATAATTTGAATTCAGTAGATTATGAAGAATGACTTTATTACTTTCTAAAGAAAAAGCTTTAAGAAAAGTGGCACAAAATGGAAAATTTCAGCATATATTGTGCTTCTCTGAGCCACGTTCTCAAAAGCTTTAGAGCAAGCCTGTTCAACCTGCTGCTTGCCGGCCACATGTGGCCCAGATGGCTTTGAATATAGCCCAACACAAATTCATAAACTTATTTAAAACATGATATTTTTTTGAGACCTGTTTTTTAAAAAGTATTTATTTATTTATTTATTTATTTATTTATTTATTATTCACCAGCTACGTTAGTGTTAGTGTATTTTATGTGTGGCCCAGGATAATTCTTCTTCCAATGTGGCCCAGGGAAACTTAGCGCTTCACAGTGAAAATTACTGTAATTTAACTCTACCTGTTGCTTCTCCACTAGAACTCGGGAGCCAAATAAAATGGTTCAAAGGCTTATCATTAAGCTCAGCAACCCTCCAATGATTAGTGTTATGATAGTGATGTAGGATGAGTGATAGGAAGAGGCTTTTCTGCCTACTGAATTTGATGAATATCTAAATTATTTCTGCTTAAGTGATGTGATAACTTTATTTTCCACACTTGATCTTAGCCAAAAGGCTGAGAAATGATTCCTTATTCTTAATTTATGGAATTAAAGTTCTTACCTGAAATCTTTGTTCACACATTCATTCCCCTCATTTCCCCCTGTCTCTATATATTTCACATATGCTTTATAAACACAGTCAAAACTGCCGACTTTTTTCAGTAGTGGGCTAATCCATTAGCAATAGGAAATAAAATAAGGGTAACACATTTAACCTAGCAGAATTGTTAATTGCTTTAGATGAACAATTATGAAAGCATCTTATCATCAACTTATGAGAGGTTCCAAATATCAAGTTAGATCAGAAGAGAAGGGGATATATTACCTCTGAAAGGTCTAGCCAGATTATTAGATTATGGTGATTATTTAGTAGTTAAACTGCAGAGATAATTTGTTCTCTCTCAGTGTTCATCTTTCTCTCAGTGTGATTTACCTACTGACTCATGCTTAAGTCAACTACCTGTGGATAGATTAATGTGTTACGCTTACAAAATCAGAAACTGCTTGAAGATCCTTTAGAATTTGCCTGCATCCAAGCGCAGTATAAGCTCTCGAAGACCCCACACCGCTTTCTCCCTCAGCTTTCTCTCCCTTCAGATGGGTTGGCAGTGACTGGGTACTTGGGAGGACATGAATTTTCTTTTGGATAACTGAGATATGTAATGAACCTGGTAGAAGTTCCACATGTACCTGCAAACAAGCCGTGGGAGGGAAGGAGGAAATACTTATGAAATGACATCTTGTACAGGAAACATTTCTAAGGTTCCAGTATGAATTCAGAATAGTGTTAACAGTTCTTAGCAGGAAGTTAGGAAAAAGTAGAAGGTCTGTTTATTTGCTTGCGATAGACAGTCACACTAATTGAGGGTTCCAACGAGGGGCTCCTGGTCTAAGGTAGACCTTTCGTCTGGTTTTGCTACAGAGCTGGCAGTGGCACTGTGATAGAGGGGGGGATGACATGAGCCCTGGAGCTAAATGGCCCGGGGTCTGGCTGGGGAGGCCACTTACCTTGGGTGAGCTGTTTGATTTTTCTGAGCCTCAGTTTTCTTTATTTGTAAGTTGGAGAAGAAAACAGTACCTGCCTCATAGGGTTGTGGTAGGGATTCAGTGAGTTAATAGGTATGAAGAATTTGTACAGTGTGGGCACATCCTGAGAAATTAATAACTATATTAATTATAAATTATGACCATCATCACTATTATTAAATGCAATATTGTGTCTTGTTCATACTCCCCAGGAGACTTTTCTTCAGAATCTCCTGGTTCGTTCATGTATGGGTACAATTGCACTAAGCCCAGCATCCAACATAGCTTTGCTAATGATTTTTTTAGTTGCCACATTTTAAGACTAAGACCCAATGTATGGGGAAGCTGGGATGGCTCAGCTGGGATGGCTCAGCAGTCGCTTTGCAGTCCTGGAGCTTGAGGATCGAACCCCAAGCCGGGCCTGTGTGAACCCATATGCTGAGCTGGGATGTGCCCCCAGTTCAGTTCTTGCTGGGGCCTATGTGGGAGGCTCCCAGCCTAGTCCCTGCCCTGCGCAGCACCGCGCCCGCCTGTGGGGTGAAACTATATGGAAAACTAATGCTGTCAACTGTGGAGACTGCTCTGGGCCCTCCCCATTCTCTCTGTCTCTCTCTCTGTCAAAAAACAATAAAAATAAATCTTTAAGACCCAATGTATTTATTTGGGATAAAATACAGTCAAATTTAAGAATTTGATAGCAGGTGATTATTCCATTTGTCAGACAACTTAAATTGACATTTTGAGAATCTGGGATGGGTTATCAAACCTTCTAACTATGTCCTTTATGAATCAAAGTCTTAATTGATCTCTACCATGAAATTTAGCTGGGTTTATTTTGTCATGATGTTCAATTGTGTAGGTGTTGGTTAAGAGTCATGGCAGGTACTTGTACCTGAAATGATATTCCTTTGGAGAGAACTGGCAATATTGAAGGTAACTTTTATCAGAATTAGAAAATGCTTATATGTTCTTGTTAAATTATCCAAAATGATTGATTTATCATATGTAAAATAGGGATAAAATGTATTTTTTAATGAACTAAGGTGGGTTGACATATTAATATAAAGTGAAAAAGGTGTGACTATTCTTTCAAAGGAAAGAAAATTCTTGGTCTTGTGCTCAGTAATTGAGCAAGACAACTTCTGGCTCTTACTTGACATCCTCCCCTCCCCCCCAATAACTTGGACTAAAATAAAATGCATTGGTAATAAAGACATAATTTTTTTTAAAGATTCATTTAAAAAAAATTATTTTTATTGTTTTTGACTAGAGAGACAGAGACAGAGAGAAGGGGGAGGGCCCAGAATAATTTTTTTTTAAGATTTTTTTAAAAGATTTTTTTCTGTTTTTGACAGAGAGACAGAGACAGAGACGGAGAGAGACAGAGAGGAGGGGGAGGGCCCAGAATAGTCTCCATAGTTGCACGTCATCAGTTTTCTACATAGTTTCATTCCACAGGTGGGCGCAGGTTCCTTGTAGGGCAAGAACTGGGCCTGGGGCCTCCCACATGGGAGGCATGCCCCCGCAAGCCAGGGGCGATCTGGAGGCCTCCACCATGGGAAGCTCAGTGAGAACCGAATTAGGGGTCACACCCTAGTTCAGCATATGGGCCTGTATGGGCTGGGGCTGAGATTTGATCCTTGGACCCTGGGGCTGCAAGACAGGTGCTCAACCTACTGAGCCATCCTGGCTTCCCCAAAGACATCATGTTTTGATTCTACTTTTGTTTTCAGTTAGCAAGGTATGAGCATTCCAGCAAGGTATGTGCATTCCAGCAAGTTAAAAAACATCCTGGGATTCAAGAAATGCTACACTTTGGCTTCTAAGAATTGGCCTATTTTTTTTTTAAGGATTAAAGAAAACATAATAGTAATATCTCTGTCCTGATAAGAACTCTGGGGACAAGGAATATACTTAAATAGGGGAAAATTAAGGCATATTCTACTTGTTAATGAAGTATGCATTTCATTCCTATTTTTTTTGTGTGTGTTCTAAGCTAAGTTAAACTACTGGCTTAATTTCTCTTTTTTAAGAGCATAATCCCCATGTGTAAAGTGCAGGAGGGCCTAATGGCTTGAGAGAATAGGTATCTTCACTTGTTTACTTGAGTGAATGGATCGCTTGACATCAGTAATTCTCACTAGGGATGGCCCAGGTTCACGAAGGAGGGCAAGCTTTCAGATTAGATTGTCAGTTGGCCTATGGGTTAGGCCACCGACCACCTGGCCTTCTGAGGATGCTCTTTGGTTTGTCCCAGGGTGACCTGAGCTAGCATCCTATACAGCCAGGAGAGGAAGTTCTTGGATCCCCCTGCCCCTGAGCCTTTGTGTCATGTTTAGGATATGGCATCTTCTGATTGAGTGACAGGAATTGTTCAAGAGAAAAAATACCCCTATCCTGGGACTGTAGAAAGATGTGATTATGTGTCATGCAGTCATCAAATTGAGGATGCTGCTGCTCCTCTTTAAGTATCCTCTTTTCAGTCGATGTAAGATGCTCAAATCATTCATGTGGTGGATAAGACAAGTGCATTGCTCAAGCAGTGAGTGAGTGCATCTGGCTTTATAGACTTCCCTCATCTAGGAAGAGCTGAACAGGGGACCCCAAATGGCCAGTCAAAATTGTGAACTTGCACTAAGACAAGACTCAGCATCAGTGACAGTAGACACAACATAGGAATCAGAGAAAAGCTGTTGTCCAGCAGTTTTAACCACCAATACCCATTTATTTTAATGGAAAAAAAAAATCTCTGCATTCTCTATGCTCCAAAAAGATTTACTATTGAAACAAATACAATATATGGAACTCTAGCTGCATAATTTTACTACAATAAAGACAACATATGACTTCTACTTCCTACAGGAGGCGAACTGAAAAGCACAGATGCAAACATAGATTGCATAAGAAAGCATGTGTGTACATGTGTGTGTGTGAGTGCATGTGGTTAAAACCTTTAGTAAGCAACTGCATTAAAATATGCTAAGACACTTACCTTACCCTAGTTCGCGGTGAACTCTAATAAAAAGCCACAGGCTGTCACTAGTTTCATCTGATAGAAAAATTTGGTGTGAGCTTTGATGGTGCATTTACAGTTTATCAACAAGAAGATAATCTTAGTACAAGCACTAACTCTCCTCCGACTTTTACATGCTCACAGAAGAAAAATCAATTACATAATGAACATCTTTTTATTTTTAGGTTTGCAAACAATGGTAGTCAATTCACACAAAAGGGTACTTTTAAAACTACCTGTATTTACTCTATTTTATGCATGTATATATGAAACAAACGGTGTGTATGTGCATAAGTGTATGTCTATACATGTGGGCATATATATGTATACGCACGGTACCTGTTGATCTTTTCATAGCATGTGTGACCTCCATGGTGACATTTGCAATTGTAAATATACCGAGGAGGGAGAGATTCTCTGCCATGATCTGTGTCCCCATAAGAACCAGCAGGACTGTGGGTTTAGGATGCATACCAAATGCTGCTAGATGCCCATGCGAGAATGTCTCAGCCCTTTTCTCGGCATGTGATGGTGAAATTTCCTGCTCTGCTCCTCACCACTCTCACTCAGGACCATGGCATATGATGGCAGTGGAAACTGGTTGTCATCCTCAGACTAAAGAGTAAGGACTTCTGTCTCTGCTTTCCTTCTCTGGGGACCTTCCTGCTGGTTGTGGCAGGATCCAGATTGAAGGGGATGGTGGAGAAGCATCCGCTCTGTGGTCTGTTCTAGTGACATGTTTGCCACTGAGGCTCTAGAGGGGTCAGTGGCTGGAGCGTCTACCCCTTCTTTGTTTAGCCTCTTAAGGAAGAATCACATCTCCAGACTAGGCTTCTCCTGTAGAGTCTCTCTCTATAAATACTGGGTATAGACACATACAGATACTCATATATATACAAATACTAACCCACAGACAAAGCTGGATGTGTGGTGCTGACTAGCAACATGGCAACACATCAGAAAAAGTAGTCATTGTTCCTGCTCCCAGAAGGTCAAGTTCTATGCCATGATCTTTAAACATTCAGGGAAAATTCAGAGGATTCCATTATTTAAAGGCGAAAGGAAGAGGCTGTCAAAATGGTGAAGTACAGACTAAGTGAAATTGCAAAGAAAACGAAAATCTGGAGCAATTGAGGCCTAGTTGTGAAGTTCGAGAGCTGTAAACGGCAATCTTCAGATTTGGATTTTTTTTTTCTTTTTCCCTGTTGCTATGGAAACTTGGCAGTCAAGCTTCAGATGTCAGGAGTTCTCACAGACCTGAATGGGAAAGATTCAGGGTTAAGTCAAGGAATATCACAACTCGATTCAAAATATTTCAGCTAAATACTCGATACATGACTGACAAGCTGTAATAAACACACTTATAAACATGGCACTACCTTGATGGAATTATTATTTTTTTTCTTTAGTATAACATTTGAAGACAGAATGAGTAGTTGTTGGTTTCTGTGTTAAAAAACTGGATTTTTCTGCAAATGCTTGATGCCAAACATTTCATCTCAGACCACCAGCAACTATGATTCATATCTCTGCTACTATTGAGCTGTATCTCTTGTACATTAGCCCAGAGCTTGGCTAATTTATGCATAAGCTGACTTGGTAGCTTAGAGATTGATGGTCACCCCATATATATATATTTGTGTGTGTGTCATAGACCAGAATATGGTAGCTATTGGTGGTTCTTTAGACATGGTGTATTAGTTTCCTTGGGCTGCTGTAACAAAATAACCACAAACTTAGTGGCTTAGACAATGTACCTGGATTCTCTTACAGTTCTGGAGGTCAGACGTCCAAAATGAGTCTAATGGGGCTAAAGTCAAGGTGTTGGCTGATCTGTGCTCCTTCTGGAGGCTCCAGGGGAGAAGCCACTTCTTTGACTTTGACTTTTCCAGCTTCCACAGACTGTCAGTATTTGGCCCACAGCCACTTCTGCTGTTGTCATGGCCTGAATTGTCCGATCAAAGTTTACTGAGGTTGCCAAAGCAATGATTATTCTCTGGGTTGCATACCAGCATGGTGTCTTCCACTCTGCCTGATAATAGTATGAATGGAAATAGCTCTCTGACATTTTTACATAATTATTATACCTTAGATTTGTACAGGAAACTGGTAATACCACCAAATCTTGTTATAATCAAGGAAGTAAAAACATGGAAAGTTCAATCTACAATGTAAACGATCCTACTTCCAGAATGAACTGATCACTAGAACTATAATGGGTTACTCAAAGCTTGGGCCTTTTTAGTCAAAACCTGTTGAGAGTAAAAAACTCACTTAATTGCTCTGCACCCTTTTAGAGGTTGAGCCTGTCATTGTCTGTTTGGAAAATTTAAAGCAGCATCTCTAAATCCTAGATAAAAAGTCTTTGTAATGTGACTTAAGTACAAATAAGATGATAGTAAGGTTAAGGGTTAAATCTGTTTCAATAGAAAGGGCTGTGAAAATTAACAAGCTAATTCAGGTGCAATTTTTGGTTGTTATTTTCTACACCCAGGGACCCTTATATTGTTTGAAAAGTGAATTCCTTTGTAGTTAGGAGTCTTTTGAACTCATTTAATTTTTTAAAATTTCACTCAAATTTTTCTTTGCCTTTGCTACCATTACCTTAAACTCTTAGGTTACTGGCTGCAGTAAACTGTATTCTACAGATTCACCTGTGTTTGAAGAGAGATGTGCATAATCAATGGCATCATGAATTGTATTCAAAAATACTTTCCAGTGTGCTACTGATAACTTAAAATAATAATTTTGGTCATTGAGAAAAGTAGAAAACCCACTAAATTGGAAAATTGCCAACCCCTGTTTTAAGTCAATTGTGACTAGAACACAAATAATCCTACTTCTTAGGGCTATTGCATGGATTGCATGAGATCGTCTACAAAAGTTATGTAAAGGCTCTTAGTTTCCCATGTGCTTGGCACATAGAAAGCCCTCGGAGGTCAGCTCTCATTGTCCATGAAGTGTCACTTTAAGGGACCACAGCTTCTCTGAGAAGCACGACTCGGAGCCATCTCTAGGGGGAAGACTGCCTGTTGTACCCTAGCCCAGTTCCTGCTCATAACACACTTTGCCATAAAGAGGAACAAAATATCTATACACTCAACAACATGCCTTGCATGATTCCATTTATAGAAAATTATAGAAAAGACAAGATGTGATCACAGAAGGTAGATCAACGAGGGTCTGGATTGGGGGAGGGGATCAATAGCAGAGGAAATTTTCTTGATGGTGGTGTATAAAAATTGTGTGGAGTTACCAAAATCCATCAAACCATACACTTAATATTTAGGGTGAATTTTATGGAGTGCAAACAATACCTTAATAGAAAGCATTAGAATTAAAAATATTTTCAGTGGCTGGCTTTTGCATATCTTGTTCACATCTTTAAATTCCTTCCTTGTGATTGAGGTTATAATTCAATGTCCCTTCCTTCCTGAGGTAAAGACATTTAATTTTGGTACTTGTTAACATGGTTCATCTGATCTGTCCTTTTATATCCTTGCTATTGCTGATTAATTAAGTCTAAAACAATGTTTCAAAAGGTTTCAGGACAATATTCTTCCTTGAACTTGCCTGTGTCACACCACAGAGCCCTACAAAAACCCATGGACACAGCGTAATGGATAGGATAGCTTGCCCAGGACCCTAAGAAGGTCTTAGGGGGAGAATTAAGCATCCTCTCAAATGTCATCAGCATGTAATTTAAACGATGAAATTGGCAGTAAAAATGATTTCATTTACATTTTTTATTACTTTCGATGTCATTAGTTTTATTTCCCTTATTTTTAGATGTCAAAGAGGGAAGTGTAGATCTCTCAGTTCAATTCTCAGTTGCAATAAAGTCACCTATAGTATCATAATAAACTCAAATAGTTTTATTATCTTTTTCCATAAGGGAGGCAGGGTAATAGTGAATGCTGGCCTCACTGCTAACTTATTTGGGACATTGGGACCTTCACGAGTTTTCTCACGTATAAAGTGGGATAAAATCACTGGGCCAATGAAGGAAATAGACAGAAAAGCCACAGAATATCAGGGTGTTTGGTAAATGTGGTTTACTTGGATCTGAATATTATCTGAGGGGAATAGAAAAACCCATGTTTCCTTCCCATGTTGTCTGATGTGACCACTGCAGTTTTAAGAATGATGTTTTAAAGAAGGTATTGGCCCACTTTTTCGGTAGAGGGCTGGAGGGTAAATAAAAGAAAAAAAACTTACATCAATAACCTTCTCAAAATATAAAGATCAAGGCCCCAAAGGCTTTTGAATAGCATTAGCTATATGTAAATAATTGCTAAGGTTAAAATAGGACTAGTATTCTATAAATAGGAAATATTTGATACACGTATCTATTCATTTTATGCTTATATCTGTATTACTAGGCATAAAAATTCAACTTGCATCCATGAATTCTCATGACTGGTCTTAAAAAGATACAGTATCTACTTTAACTTTGCAACAGATTATTCTGCACCATGCAGAGAGAAAAGGGGCCCTGGAAGACCAGTTACCTAATTTGTACACATTTGTATGAGCTCAAGTTCAGTGGCATCTGCAAGAAGTTTTCTCATCACCTGGTCTGTAAATAGCAAAGAATACCTTTGCTCACAATTCCTAAGGTTGGTTGGCAGGGGGAGGTTAATATGCCTTTCTATATTGGGGCACTTTTACATGTAACACTTTCTATTTTACAGACATAAACTAAAAATACATGTTCCTCTGCAATAATTTTTTTTTGAAGATATATGGGCTTTGGTGAAGTTCTGTTTTCATACTTGTGCGCACACCAGAGTTAGGCCAACTTACAAGCTAAACTGAAGAGAGAGATGAACAGGACTGAGGTCAGGCTGAAATGCAGGGCCCCCGCTGCATTGCAGTCCACTTTGGAATTCTTGCAGGAACACACTTGTACTCTGAGGTCTGTGATGTTCGTCATGGGTGGCTTCCCTGAATCTGTCACCATGATGGGCAGGTGGTAGTTGGCTTTGTTCAGATTTTGAAGAAGGCTTACCAGGGCATGTGTATCTGTAAAGACAAGGAGAACCTTCATGAGCGAGGTTAGACCTTTCCAAATAAGAGAGTAAAAACACGCCAAACCTGCATTGTATTTTGTTTATAGGCAGAGGCAGTGTTTAAATTTAAATTTGTTAACTTCCAATAAAAATATAAACTCAGTTCCTCAGTGGCATGAGCCACATTTCAAGTGTCTGGCAACCACACATGGCTGGTGGCTACCAGACAAGACAGCCCGGATAGAATGTTTCCATCACCAAGGAGATCTATGTTTCAGTGACTATTATAATCAATTTCAAGGGGACCTACTTTTGTGAAGATGACTGAGAACCCAGAACTCTTCCCTGCAAATTTATTTTATCAATAATACCATCTTCACAAAGATCACATTCAATTTCTGGAAAAAATAAAAGTAAAAATCTACTCTCAGATGATCACATTGTGCATCTGAAATAGATACAAGCTTTATTTGTGAGTTATATTTCAACAAAGCTCAAAGAAAGAAAAAAAAAAAGAAATTACTCTCTCAGAGCATTTTTATATAAGAATCAGAATTCAAATAATCAAAATACATTCTTGGACCTAAAAAAAAAAAAAAAGGAAAAAATCCACTCCCTCTATACCTGGGCAGGGTTATTGTCTGTTGCCATGGGGATGGAGTCTGTAGTCTTGATCAGCCCTTAGCCCAGAGCCTTGGACTGGGGTGGGAGCCCACAGCACAGGGCACAATGTGAAGACTGGGCCCATGTTGGGTGGGATCATCTGCCATCACCCAGGCCTCAGACAGCATCAGAAGCGATCACCTCCCCTGGCCACTGTTTTTAGCCTCAGGCTAGTCTCTTTTCTGTCATTCCGGTGACTAGGGCTTTCTGTTTGTTTTAAACTGAGCATAAATATGCTCAGTATTCAGAAAAAAAATTTGGGGACCGTAAAAAGAACTTAGAAGGCATCTTATCTATTAAATAAAACCAGGAGGGAAAACAGAGTGTGATGACAGAGGTTAGGTGACATTAACAGATATAACCAAGATAATAGATAATTACCCCAGTGAAATGGCAGATTCACTCAAGGAACATTCTATGATCTCCCTCAAGTAGAGGAGAAACTCATGAATAAGAAACTTCCAGCTGGGAAGAACTGGCGATGATTATCCAAGTTAGCTATAGCCACAGAAACTGGCAAACAGAACAGTAACCCTTCAAACACGAGAAGGGCTGTTATAATTAAAAATAACCTGTGTAACAACATTCATTCTTAAAAAGCAATAAAAATAGACAAACAAGCAAATAGAATCCATAACAAGAGAAAAACATTAATAAAATGAGATATGAGATAAGGCTATAACAATACACAGGAGATTTTTTTTTTTAAATAGGAAATTTATTTGCACAGTTGTATAATATCATTTTCAAAACATAACAAAATGGGTAACATCTCCTTCCTCTCAAAAATTCTACCACTGATGTTGAGAAGGAGCCTTAACTGGATCAATGGCATCTGTTCATTAATGATGACACAGTGTAAGTCTAAGGTGTGAGTTCTGTTTTTTGGCTTTACTGCAAGGCAAGGTAAACTTAGCAGTGTGCATGAAAGTGGGCAAAGTGTAATAGATAGATACTTCATAATTCAATATATTGGTGTTTCAGTCTTCATAAGACAGGTGATGAAGCTGGGCCAGGTTTTGAATTCCACTTGCCCATGTGGAAAGACCAATAAGAAGGCACAGTGCTTTCGAGTTTCATAAATGAAAGGCAGGACAAATGGAAGAAGATATCAGAGCTGAAAGTAAAAGTCAAGGATTTAAAAGAAAAGCCAAGGTCACTGAGGAGGTCTGCAGCATAATATGGAAGACAGAGGATTAGAGGTCAAGACGTTCTAAAGATTCCTGTACCAGTGCTTCTTTTTTCTTTAGTCTTTTATGAAAGCAAGCACACCAAGGGACATCTCTCCGAAGTGCTGGCAAAAGTTAATCGGAACATAGTTATCTGAGAGAGGAGACTCAGCTGAGATAGATAAGACACAAAACCCTGGCTTTTAAAGACTGAAGACCGGGTGGGTAGGCACTATAGAGCTATATGGTAGTCTAGAGTGTACAATGTAAGATGGACAGTATACAGTATATAATAGACAGTATACAGTATAGGGTGCATAGTATCCAGTATCCAGTCAAACAGTGTCAGGTGAATAATATACAGTGTATAGTATAGAAAAGATAAGAGAGGAAGCAAAAGAGAAAACTTTTGTGTTTGCATTTATAAGAAAATGATATTCAATATTTTTACAGATTGTATTCCTTTGCTGGTGGGAAAATTGTCAGTATTTATAGTGCATAAATAACTTGAAATGAGCCATGTGAGAATGAATACAAGAGAGCAGGAAAGGAGAAACAGTTTGGGGAAAGAAATCAAGCTAGGGAAACTAGGCTGAGAGCCAGAAGAATAATGATAGAATGTTTAACTGGACTTACTGTTGATCTTGGAAATCTTCCAGACTTTATCAGGAACAGTTTGTTTATGGATTTCGAATTTGAAAGGATCTGTATTTGGATGGAGATCCTTATCGGAGGCTCCCAAAATGACCACACTGAGGTTTTTGGCATCATTACAGACTTCGGCTACTGTGGGGTAAATGAAGGGAGCGTTGTCATTCACGTCTTCCAGGGTTATCAGCAAAGTCCCAGTCCCAGTGGCAGGCGGGTTGCCTATGGGAAAAAGGGATGCTGTTAGTACACAACTAGAACAACACAAGAATAATTTTCTATAGTACTTTCCCCCAATGTGCTTAGACACCTTTATTGTTAACAGGGTTCAAACAGGACTCACAGTAATAACTTACACATTGGTATCAAGTTTAGTGGTTTCCAAAGCCTGTTATCAGCTATGAGACTTGATTTACTGGTAAGCTCTTCAGATTTCACCTTTCGAATGACGAGCTTCTAGCATGCAGGTCATACTAACACAGTGAGAGTCACTCGAAGAATAGAGGTAAGCATTAGACTTTTCCTTGCTTACCAAATTCAACCTTTTATCTAAGTAGTATCCAAGTATTCCCATATGTTGGAGGATGGAGACACCCTCCATGAGAGAAGGCCATGTTTTATGTGAAATAGCTCGACACTGACTGGGAGGTTGACTGAAGAGAGAAGAGCCCTTCTGGGGTTTTCTTTTGTGAGTAGAGAAGGGTGTAGCATGGCTGATGGTGCCATTGGGGGTTGCCCTGGCAGGCCTGGCAGCTCAGGACAGACTGAAAAAGGTGGGCTAATTATGAGAAACAAAACCTCCAGTTGGTCATTGAAGCAATCATAACAATCTTTGGGCCTTACGTTTAAAGCCTTGCCTTTTCAATATTTTAGCTACGGTACTTCCTGCAAAGTTTTTCATTTTAGGGAATATTGTTTTAAAAAGCCCCTATAATCACCTAAGGAATAATGTCTTTTGCTTAAAGAAAAGGGTGTTGAGTCTTAACTATGGCTCAGCATGATTTCATTTACCTTTCTTTCTTTCATTTTTAATCATCTGTGCATTAGAGGCTTGCTCTTGGGACAGACCATCCATGACTAGTTCCTGATTTTCTGTGAGGGACATTAGAGCTAAATTTGTGGGCCTTGAACAGTAAGTGTATGGATTTGCCTTATTCCAAAAGGATTTGACGTCCTTCTAAAATTACAGCACTCTCACTGTGTGTACTAGGACTGACCTAAGGTCCCGCTACACATTATTTTTCCTGTCCTCATTTGCATTGAACCAGGTTTACAAGCTGAATTTTATTTTTATCTCACACTATGTCTATTTCTTGAAATGCACAAGAAGTTTAAAGTTATGAATCACCCGTGGGAGAAGGATAGTGAATATCTGAGCTCAGAGTACAAGTGTCAAGGGCAAGGCCAGGCCTGGTCTAACAGATTCTATTGGTAAGAAACAACGAAACTATCTAATTGTTACCAATCAATGTCACCCCAATAAATTTAACAATAATAAAAAAAAGAAACAATGAGTCTCTTCTTAGCTTCAGGTTAGCTCACACAGGCACCAGTGAAACTAAAACCAAAGGGGCCAGTTGACAGCATCACACAAGAAGGGACATCCCATTGCTGAGGACCCCATTGCAAGCTGCTTCTAGTGGTTTAGATGTCTATAGCTGCACCCTAAGAGGGGCCTGCAGGGAGCCTTGTCCCTTGTCAGAACCTGGAAAACGATGAGAAACTGTCTTGTGACAGCCTCCCAGGGAACCTAAGGAGGCAGGTGGGAAATGGACTGTAGCAGCTCCTCACAAGTCACCCTTGCCCATAGTTCTGGGAGGACCCTGAGGCATTCTGCTAACACTCAAGTTGACTGTGGCTCTAGCTTTGGCTCCTGGCCTATGTGGATACATGCAAAGTCGTCTGGTGCCATCGAGGGGCTATCGTCCCCTAGTGCAGGGTGGATGGAAGGACAGCAAGGGGACGAGGCTGGGGACGTCTGGTAGGACATGGGGGCCCTGATTATGATGGATTGCTGGTACTGATTCTAGGGAGGCTTTTTAGAACACCTGTGGAACAACTGGATTTGACATTTTTAGAAACCCACAGTGGTACTCGACAGGAGATGTTGGACACTGGAGGCAGGGACACCAACACCGGATTGAGTGGTGATGTGGGCAGTTTTGACAGGAAAGGAATGTCTCCTCTTGGGGATTAGGCACTCAGGTGGGGCTATGGAAGGAGAGTGAAGGGCAGTGGGGAGTGGGAAGACGAGGTCAGCTTTGAGCGTGCTAATGGCCCCTATATTCAGAGCACCCATGTACAGGGGTGCAGAGCTGAGAAATGGTAGGGCTGATTTAGTGAGGGGGGAGTGGTCGACACAATGCTCTGAAACCTTTTTAGCAGATTAGGCCCCTCAAGGAGAAAGTACAGAGTGACTGAGGGGTGGAAAAGGAAACCCCAAACTTTAAAGAAGAGATGACAGTTTGATGATACGGGGTGGGGGGGGGAGAGAAGAATTAGAAGAGGAGGCAATGATCAATAGTTAAATGTGTTACAATGCCTGAAAGGATAAGGAGTAAAGAGAAGCAATGGGGTTATGTAAGGAGAATGTTATTGGTGATTGTTTTTTGGGAGAGGTTTCCATTAGTGAAGAAACCAGCTTGAGCGAAGCTGAGTAGTGAGTCATGAAGCGTGAGAACAGACTCTTTAGTGGGGCTGGTGGAACTTTAAATATATCAACATCCAAAGACAGTTCCAGAGTAAACATTCAAATAAATATCTGCTAAGATAGGAACACAAATGTAACTAATCAGCAGAAGGAAGGCTGTTTCTAATGGTGGCATAGCATCAACTTTTGTTGGAGCAAGAGCTCAAAGGAAATGCTTAATTACTTTGAAGTTGGTTCTCCAGTGTCAGCTTTAGTCATTTGGTTGAATTTTTTTAATGAAAAATTATTTTTCTCTCTTTGTTGAACTAATTGACTATCTCAGAGGAATCCATTATATATATTTTTCACTCTGAATATATTCTGAAGTCATTTGATAGAATGGATGAGAAGGCATTATGAGCACTTGAAATATGGTTATAAGAATCGGCCTTTTGCGAACTTAATTATACTACTGTCTTCAATTCTCCATGTGTTATTCCCAGGCCAGCCTGCTGATGTCTTTTTCTGAAATCAAATAAAATGAAGTTTTTTTTCATTGATAAGGTAAAGAGTAGATTCTCAAAAGCCTCAGGGAAAGAGCCTCTTCTGGTTTATAAGCACCCTGGTGGGGGGGAAAGTCACCATCCACAATTCAAATGTAATTCAAAACGTAATGATTCTCCCCAAGCCCATTCTGCTCCAATAGTTCTGGGGGCCCAGGAAACACTGGAGCTTCTAGGTGTTCCTCAGCACTCAGCAAAATGCCCTCTGCCCTTCTTTACCCTTCTCCATTCGCGAGCCCCAGCGTGCAGGGGACTGCTCAGCATAACCCACTAGCAGCAGCAGAGCACGGTGGACTGGGCCCTCCATCATGAATTTTCTATTTCAAGAGAGAGGAAAAAAAGCCTCAGTCTGTGCAAAACTCCCCAGATAAGGAGCTAGAACCTTATTTCTCCGTCCTTGCAGCTCCCTCAGAGGAAGCCCAAGGCCACATCCTAAGGGCAGCCGATGTAAAGGTCAGAGGAAGTTCACCCTCCCTGCAGGTGGAGGGACAGGCTTGTGTTTGCAGGGGCTTTTGTCTTTAAAACATTAGGAGATGGGAGGGCCCCTGAAAGATGAGTTTCTGTTAGTGGTTTTTTATTTTTTTAATTACCTATCTATCATCTTATCTATCAATCTATTTATCTATTTTTAAATTTATTAGGGTAACATTGGTTGGTAAAGATTACATAGGTTCCAGGTGCACAACTCTACATTGCATCCTCTATGTATTGCACTATGTGCTCACCACCCAGAGTCAGTTCTCTTTCCACCAGTGTATATCTGATGCCCTGTTAGTGGATTTTACATTCAGTGGGAGGTGCGGTTCCTGTTGGGAATCTGATGAAGGTCATGGCTCTGCCTCTAGGGAAATGCACCTACACTTACACTGAGGGGTCAGCAGACACTGGACGTATAGCAGTGTCAGTGCTAGTTCAGGGCAGCTGTTCTGAGACATCTTTTCTTTTTTTTTTTTTTTTAGGTGTGATGAGGCTGAGGACCATAGAGGTTTAGGACAGGCTCAGTATAACTAGGTGAGTCTCAGGCCTCCTTCTCTTGAGCAAGTGTCAACCTTTATTTCTCTAGTGTTCCTAATTTCTTACAGTCTCTCATTTCAACCATGAAAGCAAACTAAACCATGATTTGGGGCTATTATTATTTGAATCAGCTTTCTCACAGCTGTTTTTTACTGTAATAAAATATATGTAATATCACATTTGCTATCTTCACCATTTTTAAGTGTACAGTTCAATGAGTGGCATTCAATACACTCACATAATCGTGCACTCATCACCATAATCCATCTCAAGAACTGCCCCCACTGAAACGGTAATCACTCCCCATTTTCCCTCCCCCAGCCTTCAAACATGGGTGGATTATTCATGTTGCTTCTAGCTCTCACGCTACCGAACGATGGCAAGACATGGGAAAACAATCGCCATTTTCTTTCCTATGGATCTGATGACAGAGTCTGTACTGTTTATAGGACTGTGACTTTAAGGCCATAGAGATGCTTTGACTTCACAAAGTTGGCAGCCTGCCAGGGTCTTCCGGGCACTGGCCACGTCTTGCTCCCATTTTTGGCTTTGTTGCTCCCACTTAGCCCTGACAATTTATAATCCCTCCAAGCATATTACAGGACTGAGATAGGCCCAAATTGATCCCACTGCTTGATTTCAAACCCAGGCAATTGAACTTGTATTTCCTTCATTGAGCAGTGATAACTGCCCATGAGCTGGTTGAGCTGGGCAGCCCGTGCCCAGCACCAGGCCTGTTGCCAGCTGGGCTAAACCCTTGGTCTGGCTGGTTCACTATTTTACACTTTAGCGCTCTAGGTTTAGCAGGGACAGAGGTGTGCATTTACTAAGAGAAGCAGGATCATGTAACGAACAAAAGGTGAGAATTTATGTAGAGAAACAAACAACTGCTGTTATTTAAAGCAGCGAAAAAGTCCAAGCAAGCCGATAGGTTGCTGCTTTGAGTGCTTGGGGTCCAACCTAGTTTTCTCCAATGTTCCAGAAGCACAAACTGGGACTCAGATAGATCAGGTAACTTGTCCAAGGTTACTGTAGGTGTGGCACGTGTTTGAGAGCTGTGGTCGGAAGCTGTTCCCAGGGTGCTCCAGACATAAGTGGAATGCTCGGTGCTTGTGACACAGCCCGCTGTCTGGGCCAGACTGCAGAGGGCAAAGTTTTAGCATTTCGGTGCTTGTGGTTGGCACCGAGCATTGGTAGACAGGGTAAAAAAACCAGTCTTGTGGCTTTCCTTATTTATGTGACCAGCACTATATTGCTTTTTGTGGGAGCCCTACAGAGCTGAAGCCACGACCCAAGGGAACATGCGTTGGACATGCGTCTCCCAGCACTGCTTTTTGAAGCTGTGAGTATGAATGTAAGGAGGCACAGGATGGGTTTTTGTTTCTTGAAATCATAGAGATTTTATTTTATTCAGAATCCTGACCCAAGAGGACTTCCACTTAGCTAAGAAAACACTGAGATTTTTCTGATAGGTTCCATTATTCAGGAAAACAAATCTTGTCAGTAAGAGATGTAATGAAAAACATGGTATGATCCTAATTAAAAAATATATGATTAGAAAAAGATGAGAAAAAAATATACCAAAAGCTATGTAGTAGTTATTTCTCCAGGCAATTAACATTATAATAATACTTTTATTAAAAAAATTTTTCTTTACAATAACTATGATTACTATAATAATCAGAAATAGAAGTATAAACTCAAAAAGTGAAATAAGGATTTAGAAATATTTTTTTCCAATTCTACTTTGCTTTCTTGTCTTTTGCTCTTTTTTAAGGTTTTCCTTAAAAAAGCTGGTATTTAGTAAATTTACAGAGTTGTGCAACTATCACCACTATCTAATTTTAGAACATTTATATCACCCATTTGTACTAACTCTCCTTAGGCAACCACTAATCTGCTTTCTTTCTCTAACGATTTGTGTTTTCTGGAAATTTCTATAAATGAAATCATACAATATGTGGACTTTGGCATCTGATTTTTTAAAGTGAGCATAACATTTCTGAGGTCCATCCATGCTGTAGCATGAATCAATACTCCATTCCTTTTTATGATGAAATAATATTCCATTGTATGGATAGATTACGTGTTGTTTATTCATTTGCTAGCTGATGGGCATTTGGGTAGTTTTTACGTTTTATCTGGTACTAATAATGCTTCTATAAACACCTGCATACAAGGGACCAGGTTTTCACGTGCTGCAATACCCCTAGATAAGACCCCAAACACATCTCCTCATGAGAGTCCCCTTAGAAGATTAGCATTCTGGTCTTGCCACACTGGGATCGGCTGGCTTCACAGGCAGAGCATGTTAGGATCTCAATGAGAACTTTCAGAAGCTAGCACTGAGAAGTACAGGAAAATAGTAGATTTTTCTAGCCACTGGTCTCCAATCTTCCCTGAGCTGGGCCTAGCGGCCTGCACTGTGGGTCTTACCCTAAGAATCACGAATGCAAGTGGTTTTATGTGGGGACAGTGTGCAAGTGAGTTTGCCTGTGTGAAGAATAAGATGCAGGAAGGTAGAGGAAGCAGCAGGAAAAACAGGAAGCACATTTCTGAGCTCCATGGGCTCTGAAATCAGGACTGTTCTCTGTGCGGGTGCATAAGAGGTAGTCAGGTAAATTTTTAAATGAATTTAGGTTGCTTTGAAAAAAACTAAGGATGTATTATTGCTCTTTTCCATACATGCAATCATATATGTTTATATATCTATAGGTTTTCACCTCTATCTTACTTATATTCTATGTCTATATTCAAGTCCTCCCTTATCCTACACAGGGGAGAAAAACTACTGTATGTGTGTAATGGGGTCCATGGAAGTAGGGCTCAGAGCTGGAGTCCACACCAATACAAGGACCTCAGCTGGGGTCTCAAGGAAGATTAAGGACCAAAGTTTGGGAGGAAAAATCAGAAGATGGGCCAATGTAAGAGGAGTCAAATTTCAGATGTGGCCCCCTGAGCCAAGTCTGGCCACCCCAGCTAGTTACTGAGGCTTGTGTGGAGGGTCAAGATGCATGAGTGGGGCAATCTGCCCATCAAGTTCCCTCTGCATTTCAGTGCATCTGTTGAATTTTTACTAAGCAGCTGTGAGCAAACAAATGCCAGATCTTTTATTTCATATGAGCTGGGCTCTAAGCTTATCTGCACGTTTGCTGAAAAGTGAGAGTGGACCAGGCTTCTTCTCTATATGGTCATCCTTTGTATTGTTTTGTTCATCTCTATGTACTATATACTGTGGCTTTTCAGTATCAGCATTTTGAAAAGAAAAAAAAAAAGAATTTGGCATGTGTCCCATAATTCAAAAATTTCACTGCTTTTTAATTAAAAAATGGCTTTGTTAATAAAGATGTTGCCAATTCCAGTTTAGGCATTAAAAAAATGAATAGTAAACCAACAAGACACCTGATAGAAAATAGATTTGCAAAATATAATGCCAGGTTTCTATGTGTAATACTTGATGTAGAACTGAGGCAATGATTCACCTAATGAATCATGCTTTTAGAAGAGACAGGCATCTGAAACACTGAACTGTTGGTAAAAAGTCAAACCTTTTGGTATTTTTGTTTCCATTTTGTCGAGTTGATTTGGGTGTCATGTTCGAACACGACAGTTCCACTGTTTTCATTGAGACAATAATCGTTCACTGGGACGCTGCCCTGTGTCTGGTTGGATGTGCACAAAAGTCAATGATCCAGGGTGTCTGCTCTTGAAGCCCTAACAGCGTGCAGGGGGCCACACACATAAACAGAGACAGAACAGCATTGTAAGGGCAGGAAGAGACAGGAGGACAAAACGTCAGGGGAGCTTGGGCCATGGAGTAATGAACTGCCCGGGGACAGACTGGAAGGCTTTGTGAAGAGATAGCCTTTGAGTGTGTTAGGGAATGGGGATATGTGTGGAGGGAGACAGAAATCTGTCCTAGGAGGAGGAAACAATGTGGTTATTTTTGTGGGAAGAAGTTCAAAGCTGTTTCGGCAGGAGAAGGGCTTTGATAAAAGCAGAGGATGCTGGAGGCATGGAAGGAATGGGCTTGTGTGAGGAGAGGACAGAGGAGGGCTGAGATGAGGGTGTCATAATGCAGAAGCAGGAGGCTGCACAGGCAGCGAGGAGTGGACTGGTGGTGAGCGGGTGCGTAGGGAACAGGGCTTTAGCTTAGGGACTGTGCAGTCGGTGATGCTGTTACCTGCACTGGCGAGTGGGGAATACAGAGGAAACCCAGCTGAGGGACACTTTGGCAGGAGGAACTGAGCTGGCCTCGCTGGGCATTGCAGACAGCATTTTAATGTACAAACCAATTTCTTTTCCCAACGAATGTCCGAAAACACTGGGTCTAAGATGGTGGCTTTGGCTGTTCAACGTGGAAGTGTCCTGCTGTCAGGTAGGTGAAGGTCGGCTTACCTCTGCCCTTCAGACAGGCGAGCTCTCTGCTGTCCAAGGTAGCACTGTCTGGCTCATTTCCTGAGTCGGAGTCCGAGTCTGAGTGGAGGGCTCTTTGTCCCACTCCTTTCCTAGCAAAAGGCTCAGATGACCAGCAGCCTGGTCATCAGATGAGATTTCATAGTTTGCCTCAGACACTCATGATTTTGTACTATCAAGTTTAGAAAGTCAGTCTGTAACTCAGGTCAAGTCAGTGGACTTAAATATGTATTGGGTGTTTATTAGACACCAGGAATTTTGTATTCATGGTTTCCAGTCCTTATAACAACTCAGCCAGGCAGGTGGCATTGTCCTCATTCTGCAGATGGGGAAACTGAGGCTGAGCGAGCATGAGGCACATGCCGAGGGTGCCACAGGTGAGTTGGGGGAGCTGGCTCATTTTGAGGTGCAGCAGAGCACCAGGCCCCCACTCTCTCTAGGGACTGAATGTGCTGTCCTCAATGGCTCTGATGACAGCCTCCCTACTACTGAGGCTGACCAGACGTCCCACTGTAAACGGGACAGAAAACAATGGTACAGTCCCATTTCAAATGACACGTATGGTCAGCCTTGTCTCACAGGGCTAAATTCAGGGTGTCAGTAGGCTGTCCACACATACCATTTGAAACGGGACAGTACCGTTCTTTTCTGTCTTGTTTAAAACAGGCCATCTGGTCAGCCTACTACTACCAGATCTCAAGAGTTCTTTTATGGGGCCATTTTGTCAGTGACAAAATTGAAGCTAGTATTTTCAATGTGATTGATATTGTACTGGTGCTTGAAATAACAAGGAATGATGGCGGGTGTTCCATTTATTTTTCTTCCTTAATTACTATAATAGCTGAGATAAGGGATATTAAACTGGCTTAATTGGGTTGCCATCATAACTAATGGCTTGGTTTTACCCAAACTAGCATCTTTCAAGTAGGATTAATCTAAATAATTGTATTCCATCTCCATGCAGTCTCAAGCCTGGCTTCATCTACAAAAAGAGAAAGACCACAAACTTGGGCCTCATGTTGAAGTTCACATTCCCTGGTGTCCCCAGTTTGGGGGCCATTGTTATTTTGTTGCTCAGTAGTTATTTCATATGGGGCTGAATAACGTTGCTTGTCTTTTAATCAATCTAAATGTACTTTGCACAATATTTCAATTTTGAATCAGCTGGCATTATCAGAACATCTATCATAGAGGGGCTGAGGGAAAAGACAGGTTTGGGACATGATAGATCTCAGCCTATGAAAAATCATTATCTTCATCTATTCCACTTCAGTTTTACAGCTGTTATGCTTGGTTCTATATTTGCGCCTTCTTGGGAACTCACATCACATTTTTCACTGACAGACTCAAGCATATTTTTAAATTTTTATTTTATTTTATTATTTTTGACAGAAAGAAAGAGAGATACAGAGACAGAGGCAGAGAGAGAACTGAACTGTGGGAACTCCCCAGTTCAGCATGTGCGTCTGCCTGGGCCAGAGCCGGGATTCGATCCTTGGTCCTTGGGGCTTCAAAGAGAGCGCTTAATCCGCTGAGCCATCCCGGCTTTCCCTCAAGCATACTTTAGACAAGTCACCAAGTCCTGAAAACATGCTGCTCAAGTTCATGATAATTGGGCTTGTTTGGTGCTATCATTCCCTTATTCTTTCAAATGAGAATAGAACGCGACACTGTTATAATGATATAAAGATTTACTATGGGCTCTAGAGATAGTATGGGCTTCCTGGTTCAAAGCACCTCATGTGCACTGAGCTTTAGGAAGAACTAAAGAGATCCGCTCCATCCTTTTTCTTTAAACTCTGCATAGCTCGGGGGCTGGGAGCAAGGGCATTTGGACTTAACTGAAGCCAAATACATTTTTTAAAGATTTATTTTTATTGTTTGACAGAGAGAGACAGAAAGAGAGAGAGAGAGAGAGAGAGAGAGAGAGAGAGAGAGAGAGAGAGAGAGAGAGAGAGAGAAACAGAGAGAGACAGAGAGAAAGGGGAAGGCCCAGAGCAGACTCCACTGCTGTACATCATTAGTTTTGACATAGTTTCATTCCACGCAGGAGGTGGATGTGGGGCCATGCAGGATGGGAGCTGAACAGGGGGCCTCCCACACAGGAAGCATGCCCCTGGGAACCAATGGCCTCCCACATGGGAAGCATGCCCTGGTTCAGCATATGGGTCTGCACGGGCCAGGGCCGGGACTTGATCCCCAGACCCTGGGGCTGCAAGGCAAGCGATCAACCTGCTGAGCTATGCTGGTATCCCTGAAGCCAAATATTTTTGTTTGGTGTTTGCAGTCACAATTTTAGACCTTTTCTGAGGGCCTAAGAGCCATTCAGCGATAATCATGGAATGCTAACCTTACACAATTTCAGGAGGAAAGACAGATGAGCTTTTAAGTAAGAAGCTGCAGGAAGACCAGCCGAATAAAATCCCCAGCAAAAAGGCGGTAAGCAGCAGCCAGTTCTGCCTTTCTTGCCCCTGCCCATCCCAGTGGGAGTCCAGAACTCTTGGGAGAAATTGCTTGTGACAGTTTCCAGCCCACAGAAGACAGTGAGACTAACATTTGACCTTTCTGGTGATTACCTGAGCAGGCATGATAATCACACCAGGATTTGCTCAGTGCTAATTGCTGCTTCTTTGCCTCATTGTCAGCTCAGTCCCAAAGGAATTCTGTCTTATTGCATTCCTGAATGTTCTCTCTCCATCTTGCTATTTTCCTTAACAGCTATTATTGTTTTCCCTCTTTTAAAGATAGGCTGGCAATTCTGTGTTCATTGAAATCTTTAATAAAAAAAGAGTCCCTGTATTCTGAAGGCACTATCTTAACCTTTTCAGAAAATCTGGACCACATAAGGTAAATGATGATATTCATCTCCAAAGATAAAATGCTTGCCAACATTAAAGGTCATACTTTATTAATCTATGGGATTAAAGGCTTTACTCTTCTAATCATTTAACTATAGCCTGTCCTGCTTTAGCAAAACAAAAGCATTTCAGTTATAATGAAGCAATGTTAGGCAATTTGTAGCTCATTAAAATTGATAACAGTTTAGGAAAAATGCCCTGTACATTCTTGAATGCTTTGTGGGTTACAATGTAGCCTCTATCCACAGGGAGGTGCTAAAATGTCTTTCCCCCACCAAATCATCTATAACCTGGGTATTGTCAATATTATTATGAAGTACAATTCTAGAATTAATTTAATCTAGCTGTGGGGCCCCAAGGTCCAAAGGGCTTTTTATTTCACTTATTTTCAGAACAGGTTTCCAGCCCTGCTTCCAATGGTTTTTTACAGTCACCATTCTGATCTCAGTTTCTAGTCTCTAAGAGGAACCTAGAAGAAAATTCTTTGTTGGTGCTGCCATTGTCATTGTTCTGAACTGAGTAAGGAGAGCTGCACATAGTAAGTTATGAGGGTGACACTTCTGCCTTTTGCCAAGTTGTATAGAGACGGCAGAGTGTAAGCTTTGTTTTGTTCTCTCTGCAGACTTCTCATTCCATTCCTCTTTTCCTGGTCCATCAGCAGCTAAGGATTGTCCTTTTTTAGAATAATGAGATGCTGAGAGCCCATCTCTAGGGCAAACAGGTACTTCGGGGATACACGAATGGTTATAGTGCTGGGGGAAGGCACAGTGGACCAGGTCTATGCTTTCTGTTTTTTGTTGTTTTTATTGAAATACAGAAACGTTCGTGTTTGCATGAATCCACAGCTCAAAGAATCTGAACGCAACCATGAAGGCCAGCATTGTAATATCAGGAAACCCATCCACAAGGTAATCCAGCAGCGATGGTTCGTTTCACCTATGTTTGAGCTTTCTGCTCATGGAACCAGTCAGAATGTGATCTTCAATTTCAGCCTTCTTTTTGCTCAATATTATCCTTGCAAGATTTACTCACATTGCTGTGAATAGTTGCACATCATTCATTCTCAATGTTGTATAGGCTCAATTGTGTGAATGTACCACCATTTTTGAAATTTGTCCTTTGTTGGGCATCTACTGGTAGATAGCTCCCAATTTTGGGCTATTGTGAACAATGCTGCTATTAACATTCTGGCACATGTGCCATGGTGAGCATTATACACATTTCTGTTGGACATATAGTTAGGCATGTAATTCCTGGATCATATGGTATGTTCAACCTTAGCTGATACCTTTGATTTCCAAAGTGGTTGTGCCAATTTATATTTCTACCAGCTGGATATGGTAGTTGCAGTTATTTCACACTTTTGCCATCACTTGGTATTGTCCTTCTTTTCAGTCTTGTTATAATCAGGGACTCTATATGTGTGGATCTGTTTCTGAATTCGCTATTCTATTTCACGGATCAGTTTTTTAATTTTTGTACAAACACTACAGTGTTTTAATTACTGGAGTTTTCTAATAGGCCTAAATATAAGGTAGTATAAGTTTTCCAACTTATTCTTCAAGATTGCCTTGGCTATTTTTAGCCCTTTATATTTTATAATCAGTTTTCCTCAAAACAAAAGCCTGGGATTCTGCTTGGCATTACGTTGAATCATTTAGGTCAATTTGAAGAGAACTGACATTTCAATAGCATTGAGTCTTCCAATCGATGAACATGGTATATTTCTAATTTTACGTATGATTTAAAAAATTATCTTAGCAGTGATTTGTAGTTTTCAGTATAGAGTTTTTTTGCTATGTCCTCATATGGCAGGAAGGGCAAAGGAGCTCTCTGGAGTCTCTTTTATAAGGACATTAATCCCATTCCTGGAGGCTTTCTCCACCTCCAAACACCATCACATTGGGGATAAGGTTTCAACATATGAATTTTGGTGGGGGGCACAAACGTTCAGCCTATAGCACCATCCATCCCATATTCTAATCCCTTGTGTACAACCCATTGGTGAAGGGATGGCTGGTTCTATATGTGTCTTAAAGAGACAATGTCTTAAAGACATTATACAGAAAGAATCATTGTGTGTTAAGGTGAATTTGCTTCCTTTGTTAGGTTTTTGTTTTCCGTGAGTCCCTAGGAGATTTCAATCTGTCTTTTAAAGGACAGGTTTTTTATTGTTTTTTTTGTTGTTGTTCATGGGGGAAAAGCAACTACCGGTATGTGTTTGATACCTCTCAAGTTTCTCACTTGGTCACACCAGTTCCACATGACTATTATAAGTGTTTCCAATTTATTCTCCTCCATTCTGGGCCTTCTACCTGGGTTGTGTCTGACCCTCACCCAGAATCAGAAAATATCCCATAGAAAAAAAAATGACTGGTTATCTTATACTCTTTTTAGAATTGTTCTTCCTTCTTTGGTATTTTAGTTAATCTAGGTTTCACTGCGTCTGCAGCTCTCAGATGCTTTTAGAATTAATATTTTTGTAATCTATCCGTATTTTTCTGGTTTTTGCAATGGGGACATTGGTCTACTACATCTTACCTGTAAGTCTCTATGGCTGTATATTGTATTGACACATTTTGGAATAAATTCTTGAGTGACTCCTTGTTTAGAGAAAATAAATTTATTTTGCTTTAGATTTTTTAGTGATACAAAAAAAAATTGTATTCTTTCACTCCATCAAAAATATACTAAATTTCTATAAAGTTAATAAAATTAAATGCTTCCAAGGATAAAGTTGAGACATCAGTTAGTAGTATCAACTTTGATTTAAGCGGTAAGCATTGGTTTTGGTTTTTCTGGTTAAACATGATACCTAGAGATAAGTTTGTAGGAAGTGACAAAAAGTAGCTTTAAGAAAGTTATCTGATTTATAAGGTCTTTTTAAGTTAATGTTCTTCTTGCTCTATGTCTTTTGGGCCTTTTTCATGACTGTCATTTGTAATGATGGTTCTATATATTAATGCCAATTTTGTTTTCTATTTACCACTATTTACCATAGATCTTCTGGGACATTTTTATCCTTTTGGAAACATCCATGACATTCAATTTTGCCTTTCCTTGTCTGATATTAATATTAACAGAGTTAAACAAGAAGTAGATTTCAAGCTGTTTTTTTCTTGAAAACCATTCATTCATCAATTCCTTTTTTTCTATAACCCCCATTGGGGTGGGATTAACATCTATTGAACATTTAATATACTTTGGATGGGGAGCCTAGAGGGCACAGCTGTTCAGTTTCTCATTTCTCATGACAACCTTTTAAGTAGGAATTATCTTCCTTATTTTGTAGAAGTAGAAATTGAGCCTCAGAGTCTATAAGCAACTTGCTCAGTTACACATGGAGAGAAGGCTCTCATTTCTGGCAAAAATTAAACTTAATTTCTAGTGTTGTTGTTTTTTTTGATGAATAGTTGCATAGAAGATTTCTTAAGCAATGATGACTGTACTATTTGCTTATTTTCAACTTTCATGGTGTTTTTAGCTGAAATTTTTTGCTGCAAGTACAGATTATATAGGATAGAACTCCATAATTATCACTTTACCTGATCTATAATTGATGCTTTTTCATTTGAACAGCACTTTAAACATTCTTGGTGTATTGTCAGCCCCTAATTGTGCTCCTATTACTCCTTCTACAAAATGCATCTGTTCTGACAGCCCCTGTTCCTTTTGCATGGGTGACTTCCTAAGAAACATCTCATCTCTATTCTAATCCCATGTTGCCAGCTTCTCATGGGACGTCACCTACTGCATAAAGTCAACATGGGAAAAACCCTTGGAAACCAGTTCCATTTATGTCAATGGAATACTCATCCCTACATTCTGGATTAGAAATCTTAATACCATCTTTCTCTATTTCATGTTGAATATGGGTTCTTTTTTTTTTTTTTCTCCCAAAGCTTTGTTTTTTTCATCCAAATGTTTTCTAGGTTCATCCTTTCTGGTCCATTTCTATTGCCACCAGGTGTACCCTGACCCCCTCAAGTAAGATACCTGCTATGGCTTTCAACCTGTTTACTAACTCTAGACTCACCCCACCCAAACTAACATCACTGCTTTGGTTTTGAGCCGCACTTCTCTTACCTTGATTTCTAATATATTTTTATTTATTTATTTTTATTTTTGACAGAGAGAGAGAGAGAGAGAGAGAGAGAGAGAGAGAGAGAGAGAGAGAGAGAGATACAGAGACAGAGACAGAGAGAGAACTGAACTGGGGGAGCTCCCAGTTCAGCATATGGTTCCACATGGGCCGGGGCCGGGATTCAATCCCCGGTCCCTGGCGCTGCAAAGTGAGCGCTCAACCCACTGAGCCATCCTGGCTTCCCCGTCTTACCTTGATTTCTGACATAGCTTTCTAATGCCTCCCTGCCTCAGGTCTTGTTACCACTTGGTCCACTTTTTTCACAGTGCCGTGAGAGTTGTCTTTCTAAAGTACAATGCTTATTCTGGAGGCAAGTAAGCAACATAACCAAGTCTAACTCCTTGGCATAGCATGTAAAGCATTTTATGATCTATTCCACAGATATATGAGCACCTATTCTAAGTCAGGCATTGAATAGTCAAGTGCCTGTCTGCTTCCCCACTCTTGTCTTTGCACTTAGGGAACCCTGCATGTTAGCTTCTGTATTGCTGACCAACTTTTCAGTGTCCCATGTATCTTTCAGGCTTCCATGAGAATGACCTACCTTTTCTCAGCTTATGCTTTATCACTCATTTAGAGATCCCCTTAACCACGAAGCTCTCTGTGGCCACCCCTGAAGCTGGACAAGGAGCTCCTCGGGGCTTAGTTCTGTCAGAGCAGTTATGACATCGTATTGTAATCTTTCATCTACTCGCCTAACTCTCCAAATAACTCATTAGCTCACTGAGCGCAAGGACCATGTATTATTCATCTTTGAGTCTTCAGGACGAAGGACAGCATCCAGCTTTCTGTTGATGAATGTCTACATGTTACTTCATCATGTCAATTATTCCTCAAGAACTATGGGATCTTTTGGCTGCCTGTTCATCAAATGACTTGTTTGGATTTTGAGATGCTTTGAAGATATGACATTTCCATATACATCTAAATGGACTTCTGCATTTTCACTCACAGTGGACATAGCTCTTCTCTTTTGTTTTCTTACCTTCCACACCACACTCCCTTCTAGTTTTGATTCCTCTGCTTTATGCTTTCAGGAGTCTCCACTTCCTGACCAGGCCACTTATCTAAACCCTACCGATCTTTCAAGGCCAAATGCAGAGGCTGACTTTATTTTGAAGCCCTCTCTGCCTATTGTATGTCACACTGATGACTCACTTCTTAGATACATGCTCTTCAATTTGGTTTGTGCGTTGAGTACCCAGCCTGTAGAGAATTCTCAACTTATCCTTCATCACTCATTATTGAGTATAATAAAAGGTACATAGAAAGAGACTAAAAGTATTCATTTTGATATATAAGACTCCAAATTGAATCGTCAGCTTTAAATACCTGGCTTTTAAAATAATAGAGAGACTAAAACTTCTTGTGTGATTGACATAGTAAACATTTGGCTTAACATACTCCAAAGCCAGCTCTGATCCCCCCACCTCAGCCAATGGCAAATCCTGTTAGCTTTGTGCCTGAACTACATAGAATGTCCCCAGAATCTGATCCCTTTTCATCTCCTCCCCTGTTATTGGTCCAAGACACTATCTTGTATAGATTAGCATCATTCTCTTAAGAGGTCTCCTTAGTTCTGCCTTTGTCCCATGTCTGATTAGCAGAAGGATCATGGCACTTTGAACTCTACTCAGAACTTAGAAGGCCCGCCATATCATGCAATGTCAAAGCCAAGGGTAGTATAGAGGCCCACAGGAGCATATATGACCTGCTTCCCCCTTCCCTTCATGTATCACCTATTCTCTCTGCTCCAGTTTTGATTTGCTTCAGTCTTTCACTCAAATGTCACTTTTCAGTGAGGCTCTCTAGGGCTGCCCAGTTCAAATCATAACCCCTGACATCTGCTACCATTTTTTTTTCTGTTTCCTCATTTCATACACAAGTAGCATGCTTTCTTTTTTATGTCTTCCAAAAATGTATTATGCATTTTACTTAATTTTCTTCCAATCTCCACAATCATCTCAGCTGCATGAGGACAGTCATTTTTGTTTGTTCACTGCTACATCTCCCGCATCTAGATTGGAGTCTGGCACATAGATATTGCATGATTAGCTTTTGAATGAACAGAAATTGTTTTGTGATTATGAAGCTACGAGCTGAGTATACCTAATGTCTTTCCATTGTAGCACATCATAATAGGATAAAAGCTGGGAAAACACATCAGAGTCAGTGACGTCTCTGGGACTTGCTTTCAATTTGCATTAAGTAAAAGAACTCTCCCGACAGATAAGAGTGTGACACCATGATGACAGACATCAACATGGCTTCCTAACCCCAGTGCCTGCCTGAGATGTAGCACAGGGAGCTTGACTCTAACCTCTAACTGGACAAAAGCCCGAGAACCAGGACTTGGGACAGTACTGTATTTAAATGTCAGCTTTTCCTGCCCCCACATCTAATATGCTTTCCAAAAACACCTCTAGGCATATCAGAAGAAATGTCAAAATATATTTCTAATTGAAAACATGCTTGATGGCATTAAGAAAGTTACTCACCACTGTCGATTGCCAGAAAGAGGGCAGTGTACACACTGTTGTGGACAAATGGGGACTCACGGTCCAACACAGCCATGGTATCGACTGTACCATTGATGGGGTTAATATTCAGCCAGCCTGCTGGATCCTTGTAAACAGAATACCTGGAAAAAAAATCCCCAAACGATGTCAGATTATTTTCAAAATAGAATCAAGAACTTTTCTCTGAGTGCTGGACACAAACCCTCCTACCAGGTGCCAGATAATTCTTAACACATATCAAAAAACATTGCAGTTACAGTTGTTTATTCAGAAAGCAATGCTGACCATCAACTCTGGGCCTGCTCTGGGCTAAGTATTTTGCCTTCTTTATTCCTCATGACAAGCCTATATGAGGAGGGAACTCTTATCTGCCCACCTTTCACAGAGACCAAGTCCTCAGCCTGTCTCCCGAGTCCAAGTCCAGTTTTGTTGGTTTTGTACTTTGAAAGTATCTCATATGAAACCAGGGAGAGAAGCACCATCATGAAGATAAAGGTAGGACATATGGACACTTGGAGGAAGAAGAGGTCATTACCTCTGGTGGAGGTTAGCCCTGGGGACCTCATAGAGGATGCAGCATCTACACTAAGATAGGAGAAATGGGTGGGATGTTGTCAGAGAAGAGAGGACAAACAAGGTAGGAAGAGAGAACAATACAAATTGACACATGGAACAGAGATATTCACTAGAATGTAAGTTCCACGAGAGCAGGGATGTCTGATGACTAGATCACTGGTACAACTCCAGCTCTTAAAACATTGCTGAGCACATACACCACACTCAATAGACAGTTGCTGAATGAGTGAATATTTAGGGACCAGAAGGTAGATGGCTATGGTTGGAACATAGCTTCTCTAGGGGCAACTGAAAGTAGATGATTTTGGAGAGACTGATTAGTAAGAATCTAAACCACTGGTGTAAGGGGTTTAGATTCTGAATATTTGGAAACAATCAAAGATTTAAAAACATTATTACTGTAGACTCTCAGTTAACTGGCACCCATGGGTATTGGTAGAGTTATTATTAAAAATAGGCCCTGGGGAAGCCGGGATGGCTTAGTGGGTTAAGCGCTCGCTTTGCAGCCCCAGGGACCAAGGATCGAATCCCAGTCCCAGCCCGTGCAGACCCATATGCTGAGCTGGGGAGTTCCCCCAGTTCAGTTCTCTCTCTGTCTCTGTATCTCTCTCTCTCTCTCCCTCTCTCTCTCTCTCTGTCAAAAACAATATTAAAAAAAATAGGCCTAATTAATACTATACCCCATATTATACCTACCATACCATACCATACCATACCATACCATACCATACCATAGCATACCATACCATACCATACCATACCAAACTCTGTATTGCCTTGATATTAATATTAAAATATAACAATTAAAAGCAAATTAAGACAAATAAGGACAAACTTTGTATAACACAGTTTTATTATAAAAACAGCTTTGTGAATGCTGTGTGTAATTTTAGCTAAATGGCAGTTAATAAACGTTTTTACTTAATAAACTTCACTAACATGTCTGTTTTAACTTCAAGTAACTTAGAAACACACACACACACACATACACACTTAAACTGTTATGGCAGGGGTAGAGAATTTACTGGGTAGACATCACATCAGGATCATCAGGATCTGATGATGTAGCTAGGATGGAATCAGGAGAAGTGGATGTGGATGGTTTTGGATCTACATTAGTAATGATGCTATACTGGGAAACTTGTGTGCAGCTTTCTTGAAAAATTAATGAATATCAGCTTTGAGGCCCTACACCTCTCACATAAAGTCAGATTTTGCCTGATATGGAGCTGTATAACATACTGAGATTTTATTTAAAGCATTATTTCTTCAATCTTTTTTGCTGGTTGCTTGAGAATGCCAGTTGCTTGAGTTCTGGTTAATGAAGAGTCTACTGTATTTTGTTTTTAAAAATGTAGCATTTGACTTGTTGCCAAGGAAAAAAGAAACAGTATTCCTGTGTGAAATCAAACAAAACAAAACTACAACAAAACCAAAGCAACTCTCCCAAAATACAAAATACAAAAACGAAACCAAACAAAAATGAAACAAAACAAAACAAAACAAAACATAACAAAAGAAAACCTGACCAGAATGACATCTCTACTGAGGTCATGGCAATGTAGCACAGGGCATTGTTAGGATTTGAACCCTGGCTGTCAAGTGCCAGGACCCTGCTCTCAAACTCTACACCAGGCACGTCCAACCTGTGGCCCAGGACAGCTTTGAATGTGACCCAACACAAATTCTTAGAACAGTATGAGATTGTTTTGCAACCTTTTTTTCCTTCCGCTCATCACCTATCGTTAGTGTTAGTGTACTTTGTGTGTGGCCCAAGACAGTTCTTCTTCCAATGTGGCTCAGGGAAGCCAAAGGGTTGGACACCCCTGCGCTACACAAAACCCAACCACACGTATTGTCAGCTTCACATGGGTGTCAATAGTATAAATTCTGGGTTGAAAAAGATGTGGCTTGAACTGTGTGACCTTGGACGCGCTGACTTCTTGGTGTTTGTCTCCTCCTCTGTGAGGCGGGATAATCCTTGTGATCTCAGGGCGGAGCTGTGAGGGCGAGATGAACTGTGCCTGGCTCCGTGCACAGCTCCGCGAGTGAGTGCGGGCATCAGGGAAAGACGGTTGCTGTGTGTGTTGGTGGTGCTCTCAGGTCAGGCCCAGGTGCTCTCTCTTTACATGATCTGCAATGTCCCTCAGAATGTTTTGGAATATCCGACTCAGGGGAGCCCTGGGAAAATAATATTCTGAAGCTAAAGCAGTGACAGCGGACAGATGGAGGGAATGAATGAGGCTAATGCACGTTTTCCCACATATCCTTGCCACCTCAACAATCATGGCCATATTCCTTAAAAACAAAAGGAAGGTATTTCTCCTGAGAATGAACTACTTGAAAAATACCTGCCTTTCATTTTGATAGCCATTACGTGTCCACCTGCAAGCACCTACTATCTTTCTTTTAAGGCCTGGCTGAAATGTCTTTTCTTGGTCACCCTGTATGAGTTCCCCAGTTAAAATGAGTTCCTTCTTCCTGGTGGGCATGTGCATAGATTAAAATACATGTTAGAGTATAATATGGACCCTTGTTAAGTCTGCTGCCTTCACCGAACTCTAGGCTTCTTGATGTCAGGAAAAGGTTAAGGTGACCAGACGTCCTGCTTTTGGAGGGACAGTCCGATTTTTAACAATTTGTCCTGCGTCCCGCGGCATTTTAAAAAAGTCCCGATTTTTGGAAAGAATGCATGACAAGCTAGGGAACGGCGGGAGATAGACCCAATTTTTAATCAAGAACCCCCTCCCCCCCGGTCAATGGTGTCCCGCTTTACCAATGTTAAAATCTGGTCACCTTAGAAAAGGTTCAAGTTGGCTAAACTACTGCATATGTATTGTGCCTGGCTCTGTGTTAAACACTTCAACACCATATTTATTCTTGTGGTTCACAATAATCAGACGAAGTTGGGATCAACTTTGTTTTAAAGATGAGATAACCAAGATTCAGAGAGGCTGAGCAACTTGCCCAAAGCAGCCCAGTTAAGAAGTGGTAGAGCTGAAATGCAAGAAATTCGACACAGGTGTGCCAGATTCGAGGCACGCGTGGGGCCTTAGCCAGGAGACAGTCTGTCACTTATGCACAGGACCAGGAGTTGGCCATTCTGCATCCCAAGAATGCCTGGCACACGGTGGCTGCCCAGCAGATGTTATCACATCCTTTCTCTTGCAGTTGCAACAGTCACAGAAACAGAAAAAGCAAAGAAAGGTAACATTTGTTTCCCATCTTATCAGGTGACAAGTTCACGCTTGATTGAGGAGTGATTTGCGGTTGTTTAACGTACTTGAAATAATGAAACATTTCAATGGGCCCTATTTTATTCTCTGATTACTTGACTCAGAGTTTAGAATGTCAATAAAAACTGATTTAACTAATCTAGCTTTTCATGTTGGCAAAGAAACAGTGCTCTTTGTTTCTCCTTCTGTCACGTTTTTTGGTCTCACGATGCTACAGTTTTTCAGCACAACGAACACGTTTGCTGCTTCTGTTGTAAAAGGAGCAGTTACATGCGGTCAAAAGCTCACGGGCACTACCTCAAAGGCCGCCCCTTAACAGTGCCCAGTGCAGGCAGGCCTGTATGCATCATGAGCTTGAGGGGCTCACAGGACAGCATTTCACTACTGTCTTCCTTCAAAAAATAACCAGGCATCCACGGCTGTGCTATTTTATTATGTTTTCCATGGGGCCCTTTGCATTTGCTTCCCTCTGTTAGCTCATTTCATTTAGTGGCTCTCGCTATCAGAGACCTTAGGGAGGCATGCCAGTGTCCTAGATTTCCTTGATGGCATCTTGCTGCTTCATTCAACTCAGAAGCACAGCCACTGATGGAGAAGGACAGGGGACACTCCATTGACTGAGCACTCCCAAGTGTCCAGGTGCTGGGTGACACTGCTCTCCTGAAATCCAAACTCAGGGCTGGGTGGAAGACCCAGAATGGAGATATCTTCCTCCCCAGCCTCGGAGCTTTCTACCCCAGCAGGGAGGACAGCTCCAGACCACCAGCCAGCCTGCTCTTCTGCTTCCCGGCGGCTGATGGGCCCTTTTGTCAGATCAGCCCTTTTGACCAATTGGCCTGGCACTCTATGTAAATGTCTGACATTTTCAAAGCTGTCTTTTTAATAAACCTCTCGGTGTAAAAATACCAGCGTGCAGGATATGTTCTGTGCTTCTAGGCCTGAAAAATGCATATGCCTTATTAAATTGGAATTTCCGGGCAATTTATCTGTAATGTGAACTTTGCTTGTTACAGGGGAAGAAAAACGAAATTAAAAACAGGACTCATTTCAGTTTGTAATGTAGCTTCACAGGAGCCGCTCGGGTGCTTGCCAAAGCTCGGCTGCTTCAGGGAGCCGGTGCCTGGAGGACGCAGGCCAGGCTGCTTAGCAGGATGGGGTAGAGTGGGACGTGGGGGTGGGAGCACATAACCTCGTTCTACTCTGCACCCCTTCCTGAGAAGCCGCTTACTGTCAGCGGGGGCACCAGCAGCCCCAAAGGCAGCTGCCAGGAGAGAGGCTAGGGCCAGGAGTCGACTGGGAAGGACTTCCAAAGCCCGGGCTGCTGGGCTAGGCCTTCTCGGGGCCCTGGCCCTGGTGGGAAGAAGGAGACGCAGATGTTAGACTTGTCCCTTCTGCAAGCTTCTGGGGTTCACTTTCTGCTGTGTGTGGGGGATCTGTGTGTGTTCCGCATAGATGCTCAAATGACATGGGTTAGCATAACCTTTCTTTTTATTTTAAGGATTTATTTTATTGTTTTTTGACAGAGACGGAGAGACAGAGACAGAGAGAAGGGGGAGGGCCCAGAGCAATCTCCATAGCTGCATGTCATCAATTTTCTACATGGTTTCATTCCACACAGGTGGGCGGGGGTTGCACAGGGTGGGTACTGGGCTGGGGGCCTCTCGCGTGGAGACACACCCCCTTGAGCCAGGGGCCAAACTAGGGGGCGAGAACCAAACTGGGGGCCTCCCACATGGGAAGCATGCCCCAATTTAGCATATGGGTCTATATGGGCCGGGACTCGATGCTCAGTCCCTGGGGTTGCAAAGGAGCACTTAATCCACTGAGCCATTCTGGCTTCCCCCTTTCTTTTTATTTTAGATTAAAAATGTTACAAAGTAATACAGTGCTACCAGTGCAGGAATTGTCAAGTGGATCAATGCCATATAACAGAGCACTAGAAATGGGCATGTTATATAGATAGAGATATGAGTAGATATAGATATTTTTACATTTCGAATATGCATTTTTAGCTAGAGATCTACCAATCTATTTATCTATCAGATTTATATATATATATATATATATATATATATATATATATATATATATATATATATATATAATTACATATATGTATGTACACATATATTTGGAAACTTACTACTTGATATAGCTGACATGTTAGATTGTTTGAGAGAGCTAGGCCTTTCAATAAATTGTGTTAACTCTTTATCAATTTGGGAAAACATAAGTTAGGTATCTGATGTCTCCTGACCCTTGGACATATTAGAATATGTATACATAAATGCATAAAGAGAGGTCTGGATGTCTATTCACAAACTCGTAGCATGGATTACCCTGGGAGTGGATTTGGGTTGGGGTTGGTTCAAGATCCACAGGGCTTCATAGATACACTACAGTAAGAGAAGCTCTGGTGTCAGAGAAATTGTCAATGAAGCAAAGAGGCGACCGACTGAATGGAAGAAGATATTTGCCAACAACAGCTCCGATAAGTGGTTAATATCCAAAATATATAAAGAACTCATATAATTTGACAACAAAAAAAAGAACAATTTAATTAAAAAATGGGCAGATGACCTGAATAGACACTGCTCCCAAGAAAATATGAAAACAGCCAATAGATATATGAAAAATTGCTCAACTTCACTAGCTATTAGGGAAATGCAAACCAAAACCACAATGAGCTACCATCTCACACCTGTTAGAATGGCTATTATCCATAAGACCAGTCATAACAAGTACTAGAGAGGTTCTAGGAAAAGGAACTCTCATACACTGCTGGTGGGAATGTAAATTGGTACAACCACTATGGAAAACAGTATGGAGGATCCTCAAAAAACAAGAATAGAGTTACCATATGACCCAGCAAGCCCTCTTTTGGGTAGCTACCCCCCAAATCTGAAAACATTTATCTGTAAAAATTTATGTACCCTTATATTTATTACAGCATTATTCATGGTGGTCAAGACATGGAAACAGCCAAAATGTCCTTTGATAGATGACTGGATAAAGTAGATGTGGTACATACATATAATGAAATAGTGCTCAGCCATAAAAAACATGACATACTGCCATTTGCAACAACATGGATAGACCTTGATATTATCATGCTAAGGGAAAGGTTGAGAGCCATATGACTTCACTCATATGAGGGATATAAAATGGAAAGCAACAAACAAACAAGAAAAACAAGCAAAAACTCATAGATACAACAGCTTAGTGTTACCACAGGGCAAGTGGGGAGGGGAGTGGTAGCAGAGGGTGAGGGTGGTCAAATAAAGGGTGATGGAAGGAGATTTGACTTTGGGTGGTGAAAACAATGCAGTATATAGATGATGTATTATAGAATGTTACATTTTAAACCTATCTTTTAAACCGATCTAATTTTATTAACCAATGTCACCTTAATAACTTTAATAAAAAAATAAGAGAAAAATGAAAGAAAAAGTAAAATAGTAGAGCAAACACCAATCAAGGAACCATTAGAAATATCCTGGCTGATGTCATGTATTGTAGGGAGAGTTGGTCTTCCAGACAAACGGATGAATCTAACAGTAGCTCCTTCTCAAAGAGGAGTCAGTAAGGACAGGAAAGACCATGAGAGCCTGGAAAATGAAAATGAAGCAAAGAGAAATGCAGAGTGACTTTATATTCCCACTGAAGGAATACTACTGAGGGACGCACACAACCTTGTAAAGGCACAGGAAAGAAAGGGAGCCATAGGCGTACACTCAGCTGCCCACCTCATTCCAGCCCAACAGGCCCCCTGCGTTAGAAGAAATACCTGCTCGGGTGTTTGAAACCAGCCACTTTATTGAAAAACAGAACTAGAACGTTACAGAATTCCCAGGGAAGGAAATCTGCTGTTTTAAAATAGTGCATGTGTAATGAATAGCTATGGCCCTGAGTATAAAGGGAAGGGCACATTCCAAATCGTCTGACAGAAATCCAGAAGAGATGGAAAGCCTGGTGAATTCCAGGGTCCCAGTTCAATGAGACAACCACAGCCCATGTGAGGGTGCACGGGGAGACCAGAGGTCGCACCTGCTCCGTCTCCCAGGCAACCAGAGCAGAAGTGGCCTCAGTGATAGGAAGGACTTCCCTGACATGGGGAGATGCCACAACCAGTAGACATGGATAAGAGCTGCCCAGTGAGTGGTCTGGGTAGGACCTCTTAGGTTCGGGGAGATTGGGGACAAAGCTGGCCTAGCCTAACGTGGGGCTATGACCTGCCATGGCTCACCAACAGCTAGTGATGGAGTTGAGGGGGGCTCTTGGTACTGCTGGACCCTTCCCTGGACACCCCCTTACCCCAGCAACCCACAGGCACTGGTTATCATCTTGCATGAGGCTCTACCAGATTACAATTGTGACCATCATACTGTCATGGCAGCTGCCATCTTCTGAAGACACATAGACCAAGTCCAGTTGGTTCCTTCCAGACATGCAGACCCCTACCATGAACATAAGCAATGCACAGCCATATCGAAGATCACCTCTACCTCTGAAGTGGCCCAAGGTCGGTTTGGTGGGAGTCCATTATCTCTGAGCTGTTGTAGGAAGTAGGGGGTGAGATCACTGGGGATCATCTTTTGCTTGGCCCACTGCATGATACCTGACTCTTTGCATCTATTCTAGTTGCTATACTCTTCTCCAAAGAGCAAACAGGGCAATTGTTTTCAATGTTACATCATATTGTGTGAGTCTCTGCTTAGAATCCTCCTATGACTCCTCTTTGGGCATAGAATAAAATCAAAGCTTCTGATTGTGGCTTCCAAGACCCCGCCTAACTTTTCACCCTCATCTCCCACCTCTTTCCTCTCCCTCCCTAAGCTGTAGACACAGGGGCCTTCCTTTTGTTCCTTGAAAATACCAAATTCATCCTAGTCTCACAACTTCCCCATTTGCCTCACAGGACATAGTCTCCTGAGACTTCCTCATGTGTATCTCAGCATCATCAAGATCTCGGCCCAAACATTGGGGCCTCTATGTTCACTGCTGATTGCCCTGTCTGAAGGCTGCCTCTATCCCTGCCTAGCTCCTCACCTTAGAATGTAAGCTTCTTGGGACAGTGACTTCATCTATTTTATTCAATTCCCTATGCCCAGTGCCTAGAAGACTGTCTGGAACACCCTGAGTAGGCGCTCAGTTATTGAATGAATGAATGAGTGAACAAGAGCACAAGCCTTTGTCCACATGCTTTGACTGACCCATAACCTGGGTGACAGAATTCTGAAGAATTTTGTCCTGAGGTGTCATCTATACATTCTCCATGGATAGCCCTTTCTCTCAAAAGGACCACTGGGTAGGCTGACCAGATGTCCCATTTTAAACAGGACAGAAACCAATGGTACTGTCCTGTTTCAAACAAGATGTATGATCGGCCTGGCACCTTGAATTTAGCCTAGACAGACTAAGCCTAACTAGGCATACCAACTGAAATGGGACAGTACCCTTGATTTCTGTCCTGTTTAAAATGGGATGCCTGGTCAGCCTACCACTAGACCATCTCTGTCTCTTGTGAGAGCCAGACTCCCACTTAAATGCTGCTTCAGACGTCACTTCAGTGGCCTCAGACCTCATACATGCTGCCAACAAGGGACTTAGTTAGGTTAGCCTGTGTGTCAGGGGTCCAAAAGACCACCCCCAGATTCAGTGACTTGCTAGGAGTACCTGTGGGATTCAGGATATAGTCATACTCATGGCTAAGAGTTCTTACATTGAGAGGGGGCAGAACACGGGCCGCACAGGGGACCGCATGGGGTGGAGTTTGGGGGAACCAGGCACAGGCTTCCAGGGTCCTCTCCCAGTGGTGTCCCACAGGATGTATTTAATCCCCCCCAGCAAGGAGTTGTGATGACACATGTCAAGTGCTGTCTACCAGGGAAACTCATTAGGGACTCAGTGCCTGGTTTTATTGCAGGCTGGTCACGTAGACACCCTCTGCCTGGCATGCAGCAAAACTCCTGACTTTCAGGAAGAAAGCGGGTGTGGAGCATAAACCATGTTTGTTTGCACACGCACTTCAGGCAGCGAGCCACTCTTTTCAGTGAGGGAGGTGGGAATCCTCCAGAGAGCCAGGTTTCCAGAGGCCAGCCAAGGGCCTGCCTTGCACGCAGGCCTTTCTGGGCACGGGCCTACCTGTGTTAACGCTCTTCCATGTGGTCCATGAGCAGAGCGAGGACACTGGTGATTTTAGGAGTCACTGAATTCCTGTTTCTCCCCAAACCTTTCTGAGTCTAGAGACCACATGTGCAAACCCTCAAGGAGGCTGGAAATCACGAGGACATGTCCTTTCAGTCAAGGCGGCAGCTTCAACCCCTGTCATGTTTACCTGAGGACACACTGGCTAGAGCTGCTGTGTTCATCGCAGCACATTCAGGCAGTATAGAGAAGCATGAAAAAGAAAACTAAAATCACCCTTATCTACCTCCAGAAATACGTATCATTAAAGTTTCATTCTAGAGGTTTCTAGCCAATGTATAGCTATACAGGTGATCCTCACTAACAACTGAGCTTGGTTCCTATGACTATGTTGTTAAGCAAATTGGTGGATGAGGGAGGAGCTTAAAGGTGGATGTCTTGTGGTGCACTGTGGAGCCACAGGGTACGTATTTTCCAATAGATATCATGAGACACCACACGTAAACAAAATATGCAGTCTTGTGTGACTGCAAATGCCTCCTGGTGTGCATACTCCAAATATGGGGACAAGGCGAAGACTGAGAAAGGAGATTCCCTGTTTTGGAAAACTGGTCCTAAGCCGGACTGGTTGTTATACAGGTAGGTCATTAAATGAGGAGTGGCTGTAATTAGTAATTGCAGAAATGGTTATTGAATCACACCTTGATAGGAGTGAGAAGGCAGTTTCCCTCATATAACATGTGTGCAAAGCCGGCTTTTCCATTCTCAGTACTTACTTTCTGCTGTAGCTGGAATTGGAAGCACCCATTCATTGGTCACCAAGGAGGTGCCACACGATGTAGCCTTATTGGGTGGCCTTGCCCCAGCAACCTGGGAGATAGATCTTATCACTCTCGTTTTGCAGATGAGGAAACAAAGGTTCAGAGTGGACCCATAGCTTGCCTGAGTCACACAGCTTTTAAGCAACAGAACTGGTTTTAATGTAGTTCTCTCTGTTTCTTGAACATAGTCTCCATTTTTGTTGTTGTTGTTGTTGTTATTGTTTCTTTGCCTTGAAAGTCACCCGTGGAGGCTGGTCATTTTCCTGTGCTATTGATCCGTGGTTCTGGTTCACCAAAGCTTGAAATTCCATTCTCCCCACAGTGATTAAACCCCGGGGCTATAGCCTGTGTCTGAGTTTCCCTCAGGGGGAGACTCAGGAACCTACAGAATGGCACCATTTCCTTAAAAAACCCCAACTATTAAATTGATGTAACACTTCTTTAAGAATCACATTTCTGTTTATATATATATAAAAAAAATCATACACATCTGAGAAAGATTTAATATCAGATAGAACATGTGTGTGAATTTAATATCTTCTTCATTAGAAATTCTCAGATAATATTGGCGTAAGCTGTTCTTTTATTGGAAGGCTCATATTGACAACTAACTCAGACTTAGACTTACCACTGGGGCATATCACTCCATCCTGATGGAGATATCAGTAATAACTGAGGTCTGAGAATGATTTATTCTAAGAATAGTCTTTTTTAGTCAAGTGCTGCTTTCGCTAATGGAAGAGAAAGGGGCGGGCCTCAGCGAACGTGCTCCTGGCTGCACTCGAGTATCAGGAATCGGGTGTGCCCACACAAAAACTCTTTCCTGCCAAGCCTCATTTGTGTGAGCGCTGTGTGCACTGAGCCCTCCCTGGGAAACAGAGGGGACCTGGCATTTCCCAGGCACCAGGTGCTTGAGATCAGTCTCTAGACACCCTCCCACCACCTGTTCCAGCAAGGCAAGCCGCTCCTTGCTCTCCCAGCCAAGGTCACGCCTGCTCTCCTGTGTGAGGCCATTCGTCCTTTGTTATGATTGACTGCAGGTCTCCTTACAACAGCTGTGATGAGATCTGTCTGTGCCTGGACCAGGGCTTGGCTGTGACCAGGCTCTTTGGAGTCCGGGTTTCATCCCCATTTGTGAACACATTTCCAAAGATGATTTGCGAAGTCTCCCACCCTGCCTTTGAAATCCACATGAACGCAGCTGTTGTCAAGAAAAGGAGGAAGTCCTCAGAGCACTGCTTAGAAACATCTTTACAGTTCTTCTCTTTATTGCCTCCAGCCAAACCGATTGCAAAGAAAAACAGATTCAGTGTGTAAAGCCATGAATTTAATACCAGGAAAGTCGGGAAACTGGGACTCTGATACTGTAACCAAATATATGGCTCTTTTCCATAATAGGCTGGGACTTCAGAAATGCTCAAATTTCTAAAATCCAAGAAGGCACTTGTCAACTCTAGATGAGAAGATGAGTTAACACCTTCAGTGTTGGTGAATGTATTAAACAGATGCCTTAAAAAAATGCAGCCACAAGATGGTTTCCATTGTTAATGGTCATTATCATTATTATTAATTTCATTATTAATGATCAAACCTGGCTCCTTATATCAGGGTCAAGGTTAAATTTCCCATATCAGCATATCCATGTTGAGTGGCTTTTTGCAAGGACTAGAAATTCACTCAGAAATGAACAAGGTGACCTGGAATTTGGTACAAGCTGGTACATATAAGCGTGGTGTGAGGCTATTCGCTCATTTGTTCACTTATTCCCTCATCCCATGAAGATTCTTCTTGCTTTCACTGTGTTCCTGATCTAAGAATCTAAATATGAGTAAGACCTACAAAGATTGCTCTTTGACTATTCCTCTGCTGACAGCATGAACCCCTGGCTGCATCTATAATTGTTTCTGACGTCTCTTTCGGCCTATGTCTGGCTGGCACACTTAGTGAGGCAGCCTCTCTGTGACTGGAACCATCTAAATATGCCATGAATGCAGCACAGAGTACAACTGTCAATCTTCCAAATGATGCGGGGTTCCTGGAGGAGGCTCAAAGTGATGTTAACCAGGGCAGGGACCTAACTAAATCAGGATAAGTGAGGATGCAGCAAAGAGAAGCCAGTCAAGAGTGAAAGAAAAGAGAGGACAATGAATGTTCAGGAACCTCAGGAACCCTAGGAGAGGCCCTTCACAAGGCAGACAAAGCCCTTGTGTGGCTTGAAGGGACAGCTCCCTGTAAATGTGCCGTCCAGGTAGAATGTGAAGTGTGAACGGCCAATGGGAGGTTGTGGGAGAAGTGATGTCCAAAGTAAAGTGATGCTTGTTCATTCTGAGGTTAGCTTATCATTGAGTTTGAAACAAACTTATAAACAAATTTGTTTTCATCATTTATTCTTTCCAAGGTAAGATCTCAATCGACTCTTGTGTTGTTTTGAGTCAGAGTTTGGTCCCCACGTTACATGGAGTCACTGTAAAGTGACCATTTCCTGCTCCCTACTTTCTTTGCTCAAGAGCCTTGGGGGTCCTTGTTCTTCAAGGACTTATGACTTGGAGTATTTGAGGTAGACAAAAGGTGGGGAGGCAGGACTTTGAGGGTTCTGAACCCCCATGCTGAGACGTGAAATGACTCCAGGTCCCGCACATCTCTTCCTAGGACACTGGACAACTTGACCTAACAAGGGCTAAAAATCATTCTCAGTAGAAAACAAAACAAAACAAAACAAAACAAAACAAAACAAAACAAAACAAAACAACCCAAACCAAAACCACCTTACAAATCCAACTCTAGAGAACCTGGAAAATCTCAACATGTTTGTAAAGTCAAAACTAAAGGTACCTCAACACCAGCCTCCCCTTTGCTCTCAAATAAACACCTTCTGTTTCTGTGTATTTCTAATACAATGACAGCATTCTGCTCTCTTATCAGTCTTATTTAAGAAGATTTTCACTTTAATATCCCATCAGGTGACATTTAGGCTGTATGATGACGTGTTTTCAGTGGCTGTGCAAGGACCCATCCTTAACATTCCCAGGGCCCAGGGCAGGGGTGGACATGGAAGTCCCACCTCCCAAAGATCTAATTACTTAAGAGTTTCAGTCTAGCTTTGCCCCAGCCCCACGCCCTGCGGGGCCCTGTAGCCTGTTCCCCAGCGATTACCCTCATGTCCCCACAGAGGGTCCCTGCTATTCTTAGGTCACCCTTCATCCTGTGAGCTTATCTGCTGGGCAGGCCTGGCTGGTGAGTGAAAACAGGATCTCCAGGCTGCAGGGGTCTCCCAGAATGCTGTCACATGAGCAAGGAGGGGGACAGAGTACAATATTTAGGGGGCTGGGCTCCCTGGACACCCACTTTGCTAGACTTGGGGTGACTACCTTGAAACAAAAGCGGCCTTCCTGTTTCTGGTTTCCAGGACAGAGGCCTGAATAGCTTCCTTGCCCTGCCTGCGTGTGGATGCTTGCAGCCCAATGTCCTCTGCCCATTATTCCCACTTGGTCAGCTGATTACCAAACTGTAAAGACACTTTCCATCAAGGCTGAAAAGCAAATAAGATACAATAGTCTTAGTGTTTCAGCGTTTGGGCTGGACAAAGCCCTCCAGACTTTGTGGCCCCGGTCAGGGGCCTCTCCCCCCAGGTCTCAGAATGGAGTGGTCTGCAGATCAAGTTCAGCTTTTGTCCACTCCAGCCAGGGGCGCGGTGGTGTGTGGGCCAGGTGCGCAGTTTTCCAGGGTGGGCTGTCTCGTAGAAACACACTCACTGGGAGAGCAACCCGGGGTGTTAGAAGACCAGCCTGGGAGAGTTCATCAACCCCTCTGCATTCATTCTTGGAGTTTATTCTGAGTGGGTGATTAATTGACATGCCACGGCCTTTGCTGTGGCACCTGAGTCTCTGAGCCCAGCTTAGACCAAGTGGAGCAGAGGCACTGGCGCTTTTGAGAAGTCAATAAACAAGGCCAGCTGCCACAGGGCTCACAGTGAGATAGATGGCTGCTAAGTCTCACATTATGCCTTGAAGGTCAGCGAGCACGGCCTGGCAGGCTGCCACGAAAGAGGTTCTTGTGGGCAGCCGTGCTTGGCTTAGGTGATGGACGGGACTTCTCCGGTCAGTGCGAGCAGCAAGCATCCTGCAGACACTGCTGCCTACGGAAGCTGGGCTGTGCGCCATGCGACAGGGTTCTTGGGAGCTGAGAGAGCCCGGGCTTCATAAGGAGAGACCTCACCTGAGCACCTTTCCAATGTCCTTGGCATGACAGTCTAGAGGAGCCATCCCCCAAACAGGTGGCTCTGCTGGCTGATCTGTGGGAGCACGCTGACGGGTCATTTCCCAGCCCAGAACACTCAGACCCACACCTTCTCAGCCCTGGGTGTCAACTTCATGCATTCACTCAACAGAGGTTCTGAACACCTGCTATGTGTGCAGGGCTCTGCTAGGGTCTGGGGAGAGTGCAGTGAGCCAGGCAGAAAGCTGCAATCTCCCTGCTCTCCTGCCACTTCCCCTCACTATGGGCATGGCTTAGCTGATCCTGTGCTTCCTTACGAGGTGGTAAGTGCCTGCGGGAGGGGCTGTCTTTCTGTCTTCTTATATGTGGTGACGAGTGACCTGTCTGGCCTGTCGTAGGCCTTAGTTAAGGGTGGGTGAGCAGAATGGGTAGGTGAGTAAATGAGCAAATATATGTACATATATATATATATATATATATATAAATAAAATGTGTGGTGTATGGTATAAATACTAGATATACTAGTATAGTGGGTCTATGTGTTAATGTATATATATAAACATTTGTATTACATATGATATATAACATTCTATGTGGTATATACACATATTTATTTAATAAAGTCATTACATACGTATTATGGATTAAATTTTGTTACTTCCCCTCATTCATATGTGTGGCTATATTCAGAGATGAGTGTTATAAGGAAGTAATAAAAGTAATAAAAGTTCAGCGAGGCCACAAGGGTGGGCCCTGTTCTGATAGGATTAGTGTTTTCATAAGAAGAGACATCAGAGAGTGAATTGCCCTCTTCCTTCCCCCTCCTCCCTCCTCTCTCTCTCTTTCTCTCTCTCTCTCTCTCTCTCTGTCTCGCTCTCCATGCACGGAGAAAAGGTCATACGAGGAAACAGGGACAAGGTGGCCATCTGCAAGACAGGAAAAATGCTCTCACCAGATACTGTGTTGGGTAGAACCTTGATCATTGACTTCTAGCTTTCAGAACTGTGAGAAATAAAATTCTGTTGTTTAAGCCTTTGGTCTCTGTAATTTTGTAATGGTAGCCCTGGCAAACTAATAAAATATTGATACTATAGAAGTAGTAGATTGAATCATGAAGTTGCCATTTTACTGGTCCAAACCTGTCAACTATAAGCAATTTCATATGGCCTAATCTAGTATATAAATGTATGTATAATAAAACTGACATGTCATAATGGCGTGTTTTCCTCCTCCCGGACTGAGCTTTTTGAGGACTGGGAGACATGTCTTATTTATCTTCACTTTCTCTTCTCCCCAGGCATCCACTGGCACTCGATAAACACTGGTGACTGATGAGTAAATTACTAAGATGAGCTTTTTGATTTCCCGTTCCCACAGAAGCCTTAATATAGTTTATATCAAGGCTAGTTCACTCATTAAAAATAATTACCTTGCGCATATTGGCAGGCGTGATTGAACTGTTCACGAAGACCTTTTTACTTAATAGGAACGCAAATGAAATGTGACTTCATAACACACACACACACACACACACACACACACACACACACACACACGAATACACCATTCACAGCCCAGTGTCGTCCAATCTTCTCGAGTCACACCATTACACACACATGGGCTTGCAGGGCTAGGGGGTGACAGTAGGCACCCTCTCCCTAGGCTCCTGTGTGTGTATCGGTGACTTAAACCCGGAGGTCAAGGATAGAAGCAGGGGGGTTGCAATGCCTGTCTGATCCCCTTTCCATGTGCCTGCCTCCTGCCCGCCTCCATGGCCTCCGAGCCATGCGCTCTGACTCCTGGGAGCCGTTTGTGCTCTGGGTGCAGTCATATCTCTAAGAAGCTTTTGATGCACAAGAGAAAAAGAAAAACCCTCCCCTCAGGCAGTTTCCAAGTCTTCCCTCAAAATGCATGTGGCAAAATGGACACTTCAACTGAACCCTTGAACCCGCCCCCCAACCCCAAAGGCCCGCTAGCCAACAGCAGGAAAAGGCTGCCTTCTCCTGACACCATTTGGCTCACTCCCTGGCTCTCCGTGCTTCAATTGTCAAGCCAGGGTGTCAGCTGGCCCCTTAAAGAGATGTGTCGTTCCCAAACCCAGTCAGTCCTGGGCCCTCATGTCTTGAACACACACTTTCTTGAATAAGCTAAGCCTTCTTCATCCTTTGAACATAATTTTGTCTGTCAGAGCGTCTAACGTCAATTTGTTAACGTTCTTGGCTTTTAAAATCGTCTACATTGAATTTTATCTTGCAAAATGAGTATTTTTCCCTTCTCGATACGGGAAGGTTGGAAACTGCTCCCTTGAGAACGCATCCTTGCAAAATGGTAATCCATGGGATAGATGGGTAGGTTTGTGCTAAAGCAAATAGAATAAATGGTAGAATCTAGGTGATCAGTAAATGGCTGCTCACTGTAAAATTCTCTCAACATTTTTGTACATTTAAAAATTTCATAAAGTTGGGGAAATAAAGCAATGATGATTGTATCTTTTCTCCACAGACGAAACAGTTTCCATTTTCACATCCATTTCTTTCTACTAAGGGACCAAGAACCTTTAAGAAGACAAGGAGATGACACGTTGTATGGTTCCATTGCTATGCGGTATCCAGACTCGGCGAACCCGTAGAGACAGAAGTATGTGTGTTAGTAGATGCCTAGGGCAGGGGTGTGGGGCATGGAGGCCGTGGCTCAGGGAGCAGGGTTTCCTTTCAGGGTGATGAAAGTGTTCTAACATTGATGGTGGTGACGCTTGCCCAGCTCTATGCATATACTGAAAACCATTGACTTGTATATTTTTATTTAAAAAAAATTTTTTTTTATTGTTAAATTTAATGGGGTGACATTGGTTGGTAACCATTAGGTAGTTTCCAGATGTGAATTGTATATTTTTAAATGGGTGGGTTATATAGTATGTTAATTATGTCTCAATAAAGCCGTTAGATATAAGAAAAATACCTTCAAGGTAATGAGTTTGCCATGGCTTCCACGGTTATTAAAGCAAAACCAAATCAAACAAGACAAAAACCAAACACCCTTCCCACGATGCTCTCCAACATATTCTATTACTACTGAATTGCAGAGGGCCCCCAAATGACAGAGGTATTTTGATTATTTTTTCATTTTTGCCTGCTTGACATAATGTTGAACCAAACAAAGGACTCTCTGAGTCTCATCTATGGGATCTTTATTCATTGTTGTAAAGATGGCAGCAGAATGGGCCAAGGTCAATATTTGCCTGGTCAATAATGAATGAATGAATAAATGAATGAGTGAGTGAATAATGAATGATCATGTGAACAAGCACCTCACTTTTTGCTTGGCCTTTTCTATCAATACACTCTGTTGTCTTTAGATGAATGCTTCACTTACTATTTTTTAAGTTATTTTATTGTCTTTGAGAAGGTGAGAGAAAAAGAGAGAGAGAGAGAGAGAGAGAGAGAGAGAGAGAGAGAGAGAGAGAGAGAGAGAGAGAAGAGGGAGGGCCCAGAGCAGTTTCCATAGTTGTACATCATTAGTTGTGACATAGTTTCATTCCACACAGGTAGGCGTGGGGCCATGCAGGGAGGGAATGAACTGGGGGCCACCAAAATGGGAGTCAAAAGCCTTCACCGTGGAGCCATCCTGGCTGTTACCAGTTGTGCCTCAGTTCAGCATATGGGTTTGCACAGGCCGGGGCAAGGATTTGAACCCTGGACCTTGTGATTACAAGGCAAGTGGTTGCTGAGCCATCCTGGCATCCCCCCACTTATTCTTGTCTACTAAGGTTACAGCTGTGTCTTCATGCTATCTAGGGTGCTTATTTCTCCCAAACTCAAACAGAGGCCCCGGTCCTGTCACAAACCTGGCCTATGACATTACACTCTTGGGCCTCAGTTTCCCCATCTCTAAAACAAAAGGTGTGCTGAATGACTGTCTCTAAGGTTCTGTCTAAGTCTAATAAATCATGACAGTGTTCACCCAAGTGATTGTTATTCATGGATGAGCAAAAAGTTATAAAATTATTCCTGCTGGGCAGATTCAAACCAAAGTCCGGGTAGTTTTTTCTACACGGCATGTAACATTTTACAATATACTGTTAATGCAGAAAGTAAAGAGACAGACTGTTAAAGGTGAGAAAAATAAACAGCCGGAAAAGAATGCCTGTATCAATTGCTCACTCTGACTTCAGAGGGATAATTTTTTTTAAAAGTAAGATCATGAGAGATAGATTTATGTCCACAAATTCAATGCAAATGCAGGATTTGTACCATAACCATTCATCAGCTCCCAAAGAACTGATTTATGGCCCAACCGCCCTACTTTGTATTCTGACGGTCTCAGAAAGTTAACTGACAACACAGAAAGAAATATCCTCCGACTCATTGTGATGGATGGGTTATAAATGAGAGCAACTTGATTTTTTGCTCTGGAAAATCAGTGTGTTGAAATTCTCATTAGTAATTAGTCGTTAAAGCTGTTCCCAAACTTGACTGGCCCATTGCTTTGTTGTGGTTGTAGTCATTTAATTTCCTAGCAATGTTAAGCAGAAGAACTACTGCCTTTGCTTTTTGGTGCAAATTCTAGACCGACTTCTTCATCTAGATGTAACACCAAATCACCCTCCAGACTGTGCCCAGGCCACGTGACACTGATGTCTCCTGCAGGGATTTTGCCCCACGTATGAAAAGGTGGGTGATGGAGAACCAGTACTCAGCATGTGAACAAGTAGGGTGATGAGTTGGTTGGCCTAGGATCCAGTGTATGGGAGGCACGGTGCCAGCTTGGAGCGGGTGGAGACAGGTACGATTTGGTTCTGGGTCTGATCTGCCTCTGCAGATGGTGGAGACTGAGTTAGCATTCCCCAGCCTGGGTGCCCTATAGTACTGGTCCCAGAGTCATGTGTGGAATTCAAAGATATGGATCCCACGGCCCTGACATTGGAGTTCTTGAGATAGGGGCTCATCCTCTGTGATCTTAACACCTCCCATGAGTTTTGGAGGCAGCTGTTCCAGGGATAGGAAATTAGGGTTCACTGGAGTCTGGGGCTCTGCCATTTCCTCCAAGCAGCTGTAAGACTGAGATACTTGGGCAAAGGGTAGAGTCCAGTGTATTAGATCTAAGGGAGATCAGAGAGAAGGCCAGGTACTCTCTCCCCAACTGGGAGATAGCTGAGCATCTTCCTTTTTACCCTCCACAGCAGTTACTCACCAGGTCATTTCAATTCTTAGCTCTCTGTGCATCTTTGACTTCTATGTGTTGCTACTCTACTCCCGGCCAGCATGGTCTCTTAAGGGACCTCCCAGCCTCTTTTCTCTTTCCCTAAAGACTGTCTGGTGTCTGAATGAGCTTTTTCCCCTAAAATTCAGATCTGATCATAACGTCTTTATGAATTTGTCTTTCAGGTGTCCCCCCTGCCTATACATAGATCTAGGCTCAAATTCCATAGCGGACTGCATGAGACTCTGCACGGTCCTGCCCATTTGTTGAGTGAACAGATCTTGCCTCTGCCCCTTTGCCGATGCCTTTTCCTGGGCCTGAACATCCTTTCTCTGGTCTACCTTGAAGTCTCACCTTGGCCTTCTCTTTCTTTCTTGACTCGTACAAGCAGACACAGACGTGCCTCTCTCGGTCCTTGTCATACTGTCCACTTTTATTCTTTACATGCCACTTTTATCACAGATTTATGTTTAAAGTGTTTGTTTATACAGTTACCTCTTCAGCTGTAGACTAGGTGAACCTGGATGATAGAGGTCATCTATTTTTGATGACTACATCTCCAGTATCTGTGAATTAGGGGCTAATCCACATTTGTTCAGTGAATGCGGGCACCCAGAAGGGAGTCGCAGGGTAGGATGATCCTGGAAGTGTTAGGAAGTCTATGAAGATACATATGGGTTCACCCAAAGACCATCGCAAGGGAGCAGCTCCTATCCAGGTCTCCGCTTGCAATTGCCCTGGTTGCAACATGGCTCTTGCTCAGCCAGCAGTCTGTGTTCCTGCTGGTCTTTCTCCATCATGAATCTGGTTCCTTGGGGAAGGCTGGCACCACTCAGGTTGGCAGGGGAGGGTAAGAAGAGGACACAGGTCTCTGGGAGAGCTTCCCAGGACCCCTTAAAGAGGATGGTAGGAGGTGGGCTTCACCACAGGAGACTTGAATATAGGAACCTTCCATGGACAATTTGAGCTTGTCCAATTTCATCCATCCATGCATCTGTCTGTCCACGCATCCTTCCATGCATCCGTCATCCATCTGTCCGGCCATCTATCTGTCCATCCATCCATCCCACTCTTTCAGTATTCATTGTATGACGATTCTGTGCCAGGCTGTTTTCTGTATACTACATGTATCACAGATCTTATGCTCTAGAAGAGGGAACAAGATCTTAAGGGTAACAAGATGACATATAAACAGATAATATGATCACTTCAGAGAGTGATACCTGCTTTGAAAGCCATTACTTCGGGCAATGGTATAGGAAGTGACAAGTGACAGGTGGGCAGAGTTGGGGAGGACTTCTTTAATGAGAAGAAGTGACCAAGGAAACACTCTCAGAGGAGATGACAGGTGAGGACTAAATGAAAGTGGTGATATGGTGGGAGAACATTCCAGGTGGAGGAAGCCATGTGGGCTGATGAATCAGGAAAGGTCCTCCAACTGGGAAGTGTCTTGGGGATAGTAGGTAGAGCAGAGTCCAGTCAGATGAACCTGAGTTCAAATCCTGGGTCAGCTATTTAAAATCTATGGGTCATTGAGAGAGGTTCTGACCTTTTAAATCTTTTGTTTTCCTGTATGTAAAACGAGATACTAAGACCTTACTCATAGGGTGGTTGTGAAGATCAAATCATATGTGGAGTGTGGTCCTTGGCATGGGGTCGATTCTCAAGCCCAGTTATATCAAAATCCTTTTGCCAAGTGAGAAAGTCACCGCACTTTTCACATCAGTATCGTAATATAGGCGAAAAGATTGATCACCTCGGTTCTCGTATCCAGGTTCAGACTGACACCTCTATCTGATTCTGGTTCCATTTCATATTTTTAAAACGCTCTGTGTGCTCCCTTTGTTATGCATGTCACCCGGCTCTCGTTACTGTGAAACTAGAAGGTCACAGCTTGGCTCTGGGCTCAGAAATATGGCACCTGCTAGGCGTGTGATTTAGGAACTTGGCCTTCCTCAGTGGACCCACAACATCATATTAATAAACTCAAGACAACAATTCAATCCATTGCTGCTGAATAAAAGCTGGGAAAACTCTCAAGCTGCCATGTTAACACTAAGCTTTTCGTTAGTAAATACTTCTAGTAAGATGCACTTGATTTTTAAAAAAAATTAATTAATTAATTATTTTTATTTTTGACGAGAGAGAGAGAGAGAGAGAGAGAGAGAGAGAGAGAGAGATACAGAGACAGAGAGAGAACTGAACTGGGGATGTTCCCAGTTCAGCATATGGTTCCGCAAGGGCCGGGGCCGGGATTCGATCCTCGGTCCCCAGCGCTGCAAAGTGAGCGCTTAACCCACTGAGCCATCCCGGCTTCTCCGTAAGATGCACTTGAACCCCTCAGTCCTCGGTTCTGTCCTCGCATAGTCTCCAAATAGCTCAGCATTAGCAGGGGCCAGAGAACCTGAAAAGGACGCTAAGACTCGGCCAGACAAAAACCCGCAACAAGATAAAACCAAAACGCCTCACGAGGGGGTGGGACCACATAGGCCCGATCTGCTCAGCCTGGCGGTCGTCGGCGTCCCTCTTTTGAGAACATCTACATCTGGCTCTAATTTTCCTTTTCTGTTGCCAGAGGAAGGCTGGTAAAGATTCAACATCTCTTTTTTTGGAGGGAAAAGAAAAAGCCCAGATTTGAAGCATTTCCGTGGTGTAAATGCTTCCACTGTGGCCAATTGCAAGTTAGTCATGATGTCACTGAATGCAGAGTTGGGAAGCAAGGGGAACTGTTGGCTCTTGCCAGCTGGTCTGAGTCAGTTCCTCAACAGCGTCACCCTAAAAATAATAATGACCACCCACTCCCCCGTTCTGGTTGGGCACCGTCACAGGTACTGTATACATGGTACTTCATATAGTCTTAATCGGCATTGTTTGAGGCAGCGATTATTACCACCAGTTCCAGGACAAGGACAGTGAGCTCAGGAGGATGGTGTGGTCATCACAGGTTCACAGCCCTAGAAAGTGGCAGATATGATCTGGGATTTGATACGACATGCATTTCTCACTGTAGCCACCCCCCCTCGCCCCTATTCCAGGTCCTTCTCTTCCCTCCCTGGATCAGTACCTTGCTTCCTCAGAGGGTCCATGACTGCCGTGTCCCTGGGGTCTTCCTGCAACACTCTTTGACATGTACTCCTGGTTCAGAACGAAGTCAAGTTTACTTCGGTGGCTCCAGAGTGCAGCCTGTCTTGCTGCCCCCAGAGTGCAGCCTGTCCTGCTGCCCCCAGATGTGCCTGAATTGACTTCCACCTTCCATTAGCGTTTTCTTCTCCCATTTAACCATAACAGCTCCATTTATGTCCTGGCCCCTCTGAGCAGCCCTCCTGGGCCACCTTAGCCCCGGATCCCGTCCTCTCGAGCTTCTACGCCACCTGCAGCCTGGACCGCTTGCTCAACTTTCAGGACCCCTGGCTTTTATCAAAATGAATTTACCGGGTTTCTTACAGCTCCCAGGAGACCACAGCTACTTGGGGGTGGAGACAGTGTGGTATGCATAATTACAAGCCACAGAGAATCACATGCTCAGATAGGTGTCTAGTCACAGCACCCAGAGGAAAATGTACATGGTTCGCAAACTGTAGAAAACTGCAAGGAAGGATGCTGTCACTTTGAGGCCTCGGCCCCCATAGCAGCATCAGGAGAACAGAGTCCATCAATTCAAAACTGCTTTAAAGCAGCACATCTCCCCCCTCCCCCCAAACTGCATTTAGTTGCTGAAAGCACACGAGAAGGCAGCTTCCGCATGGCTGTGTGTGTAAGAGCTGTGCTCTTCTGGGCCCTGGGTATAGGATACAAGGGACATCATAAGTCAATTATTTAATCCATGGAGTTTTGGAGGACAGAGGGGGCTGCCAACTACAAACTAAGCTGGGCTGGATGGCCCTTGCTGTGACCTTCAGATGACTTTGTTTGAGCCTCAGAGAAGCATGGCCGCCCATTCCTAGCTGCGTGTGAGCGGGCCCAGTGTGCATCACTGAGCCTGTATTTCTGGCTCTATTTAACAACCACTGCAGCCAGACACAGCGTGTGGAATCCTGTCGATATGCAAACAGCGCGACAGCTGATGCAGGTGCAGACGTGGGAACTCGTGGTGTCAGAAAGACCGATGCCTGAGGGCAGATGTCTTCCACCTGCCGGGCCCACTGCCCTGGAGCCTGGTCATCTCAGACACTGTCAACGATCCGCTCCATGGAGGTGCGTTAGGGAGAAGCTAGGCGAGAACCCTGCTCGGCAGGAGAGGCAGCTGCGAGGCCCCATGGGACTGACCTTCCCGAATAGGCTGGTCCTGGGAGTGGGACTGCGTGCCGTCCATGATGGGCTCACGAGCGCCAGATTCCCTCGTCCCTCGGGACTCAGCGAGAGCAAAGCCTGAGAAATTCTGCAATCAAAACGTCGCTGTCAAACGTGCCGGCTCAGTGGCATGTCACGTGGCCGTTTGCCTCTCATTATTATTTTGTCTTAAAAAGAGGCAAGGAACATGTTGGTTCTAGGGGACGCCGACAGGGCCCTGGCACCCTGACCCCTTCAGCGCATATCAGGCCAGGCCCACGTGCTGGCACCTCCATTTCTATGCCTGACAACTTACTCTGGCAGCCAGAGCCCTTTGCCCACCTGCACAGGCGGCTGGATGTGCTGGGGAATCAGTCCCTCGGAGGAGAAACTCTCACCAGTGACTGATGGGGACTGAGTACAAGTACCCCAACTCCATCCTCCCTGGGCTCCTGGGGTCCCCGCAGTGAGGCTGGCGAGACCAGGCAGAGCGCATTGGCTGCATTCTCCTCCCTGTGCCCCTTCCCAACCCCTTGCTGGTATTTTATGAAATCACCTCTCAAACAGACAAGTTGCACCTGGATCCTTGTCTCGGTATCTGCTTCTGGGACCCCCAAAACGAAGATTGTTGTGCCCCTAGGATTCCTGACTGACAGCGGTTAATTCTTCTGAAAGCCAATGCCCAGACAGCCCTGAAATGACTTCACTGAAGAAAATGGTGAGTTAGTTCCAATGGGCTCTCCTGAGTGTCTCAACAATACTGGAGGAAGTAGAGTAGAGCAGGAACAGAATGGAGTTTCTAGGAATAAAAATTCAGAGACAGGTGCCTGGTGGACCTGCAGGCAGAGGTTTAAAAGAGTTGCCTCAATGGGGTGACAGAGAGTTGACAGGCTTTGCATGCAGGGGGCTGGTTAATCAACCAACGTTTTTCCCAAACCAATTTCCTCAGCCCTCACCCAAGCCCCGAAGGAAGGTGTTTTCATTACCATTTACAGAGCACGAGGCACTGAGAGGCTGAGGCATTAAAGGACCACACAGTGTCCCCAGGAGAAGTAAATGAGAAACTATATGCCAAGACCCAGCCCTTGGCTTAGAGTAGGTGCTCATTCAATACGACTTCGTGTTTCTTCCCGGTGTGCTGGGGGCCGTCCTTCAAAACAACAGGCTGGCCCTTTCCTCAGGTGCTTCAAGTCTGTTTTATGTGACGGAAGAAAGAAAAGACAGGGATGCTCCTATCTGGTAATAGTCAGGGAGGCCATTCAAGCCAATGTTCCCACTAGACATGAAGTAAGAGTTGGGGAAATTATATATGAAAAGAGAAAATAGGGGGGAAGCTGGGATGGCTCAGCAGGTTAAGCACTCGTATTGCAGCCCCGGAACCCAAGGATCGAATCCCGGCTCCGGCCCATGCGGACCCACATGCTGAACTGGGGTGTGCCCCTAGTTCAGTTCTTGCCGGGACCTATGTGGGAGGCTCCCGGCACAGTTCCTGCCCTGTGCAGCCCCACGCCCACCTGTGGAGTGAAACTATATGGAAAACTAATGCTGTCAACTATGGAGACTGCTCTGGGCCCTCCCCCTTCTCTCTGTCTCTGTCTGTCTGTCTGTCTGTCTATCAAAAAAGAATAAAAATAAATCTTAAAAAAAAAAAAAAAAAGAAAGAAAATAGGGAAGAAGCCAGCATGGCTTAGAATACAATCAATACAAGTCTTTACTCTGGGTGTCTTAGAAAGTTTCACAGGCAATGATGTCGATCTGAAAATTGAGCAATTTCCAAAGAGTTTTTTTGATTTGGGGAAGAATAAGCAAGAGTGGAAGATTGTACCTACCCAAGTAAAGAATCACCTGAGAGGCCAACAAGTGGGGACAAAAGTGGAGGTGAGTGGTAGCCTAGGGTGAGAGTGGCGGAGGGATGACTAGGCAGAGCACAGAGGATTTTTAGGGAGTAAAATTCTGTACGAGACTATATAGGTGGATACGTGTCCTTATAGATGTGTCCAAACTCATAGAGCGCACACCACCAAGAGTGAACCCTAATGTAAACTGTGGACTTTGGGTGATTATAACGTATCAGTGTAGGTTCACCAATGGTAAAACATGTACCACTCTGGTGGGAGACATTGATAATGGGGGAGGTTACCCAGGTGTGGAGCCAGGAAGTATTTGGAAAACGTTTGTATCTTCCCCTCCACTTTGCTATACATCTAAAAAGGTTCTGAAAAATGAAGTCTATTAAAAAATAAGTGGGCAAGTCTAGGTTTTTGCCGCCTTATGGAAAACAAAATGAATTCATCAAAATGGAAGATTTTATCAAGAAGACCATATTAAAGATAAATTGCATATACCGGTGAGAGATTTAACAGTATCTGATAAAGCATTCATCATACATGGAGGGGAAAATGACAAATTGGGAAAGGGGAGGGTAGTGGACATCGTCCCTCTACCGCCCCCAGCATGACATTTCTTCTCCCTTCATTTTGGTAAAAGTACTCTGATAGCTACTACCTCACTCCCATGATAGTCTGCAATCCAGGCCAACCATCCCCTGCTAAGGGGTGGGCCCTGACCCAACCAGACCATCAAAATCACTCTCAAATCTGCCCTGGGGCCTGGATGGACAGGTGGGGTGGGATGTGTCCCTGCTGCTGCCACCCCCAGCCTCCCTCTGACTCGGGGTCTCAGCTGCTGTGGCACTTGCTTGTCACTTGCCCTTTGATTTTGTGCGCTGCTACACAGCCTTCTAACACATTTTGCTTTCCTTACATATGTTTTCCTGAGTGAATTTCTGTTGCTTGCACCCAACTTCAACAGACGAAAAGCCTATTTCAGAAACAGGCCACTCCCTACCTGGAAATGCATGCTCCGAATGCCGCTGCTGCCGTTACTCTGAGGAAGGACAAGTGCCAGAGTTTGGCAGGGACAAGCCCCAGGCTGGGGGTTGAACATCCCACTCCCTCACCACAGCCTTCAGGAAAGCTCGAAAACATTACAACCGCCTGCGGGACATCGTGGCACCAGGGTAAGGTCAGCGAAGGGAAAGTGGATGGGTTCTGGGGACCCAAGCACAGCTGTGAATGAAGCACTAGCTGGTCCTGAGCAGGTAAAGGGGAACGTTAACCTCTGATGAGGAAACAGACTTCGTGTTAGCTGTAAGTAACTCTGCACAAAGCGTAGGAATAGCCCACGTGCTTATGACACAGAATTTCATATTTATGCCAGCATGCGCTCATAGCAATAAAGCCCATTTCATGTCTGTTGTGGAGTGAGGTGGGGGCATTTATGAGCAAAGGCATGCATGAATGAATGCAGAAGGACCTAAACGATAGCCATAAAACTCTCAAGCTCGAATCTAGCTGCTGCTTTATCCAGTCATGGCTGGCAAGCCCTTGCTCAGCAAGTACCACTTACCTGAGATTACAAATGAGGTGCACAAACAGATGGGCACATGGAACACTCTCATGCGTTTCTCTTAAAAACGTAAGAGCAATGAAAAAAGAGAGTTGGCAAAACTCTAAGAATTATAGATGCATTCCCATTGAAGTTGAAAACAGATGTGTATCATCAGAACTCTCTCCTTATAGAAGATTAAGAAAGCATTTCCCAATTCTGTCTTTTATAATTAAGCTACTAAATGTAAGCAAAAAAAGAAAAAATCCACAGGCTCCCGGATGTCAAACACTGTGGATTTAACTCATGAATATTCAGCAGTTCTTGAGTCTGTTTTGTGACACTAATTTGTGTTACGGTCTCTATAAACAATGTCTTGGAACTCTTTCTCTTATTGATAGTTGAGAATCTTTATCAATAGGCAGAAAAACCCCTCCGCTTTAGTTACAGAGATAGAAAGCATCACATGGTAGTTTCTGGATGTTTGTAAAGCACTAGTTGAGGGGAAGAGAGCTCTCTCCAGGTAACCAAATACCCACTGTGAGAGAACACACTGAGGTTATTGGGGCAGCATGCTTAGGTAAGTGGCAACTTTGGACGTATGCTTCCCAGTGTTTTTTATTTTAATGCCAGCTGCATATTACTGAGAGTAGATTTTTACATCTATTAAGTATTTTTGTCAATAATAAAAGCAACCTTTTAAGAACAGGGACATTAATGGTACTTGAGGCAAGTCATTAAAGCAACGTGACCCTCTCGACATTTCCAGAAACCTTAGAAAGGACCCAGAGTGCCATTTACGACCATGTGACTTGCAGTAGAGCTGACTGTTGTGGTTTCTGCAGGGCCCGTTTCCCCTTCTTCTGGTCAGACCACCTGACTTGGCTTTGAACTTGGGTGGGGCTGATCCTGTACCAGTTTCCCGGGTTGACTGGAGCCTGTGGCCCATGGCTGATGTAGGCCGGGACCCAGAACTTCTGCTGGAGCTCTGGGAAGGAACTTCCCTGGGGATGCAGATCTGGTGATCTGTAGACCTGGCTTTTTGCTGCATGAGGCCAAAGTCCATTTGAGAGTAAAGCTGACAGCAAGGAGCTAGAGTCAGGAAGGAGAGAGAAGATTCCTGAGAGTTCCCTACCCTGCAGAGCTGCTGTCCCTGGCAGGCACTGTTCTGATTGACTGGTGCCCATGGCGAATGGCTCCTATTTGAATATTTTCCATGAACACTCAGATCCAACTCTGGTTAAAATCATACCTACTCCTAGATTTCCCAGTTACGTGAGTTAATCAGTTCACTTTTATATTTTTCCTCATGCCAGTTTGAGTTAGGTTTCATCTGTAACTAAAACAGTCCTGACTGATAGATGAATTGACCATTTGTGAGAGTGAAAGTATAAGTAACAAGCCCTTCTGCCTAAGGACTTGAAACTTAAAACATTTTTAAATTTGAAAGATGCAAAGATCTGGTTGGCTTGTGTTCCCCAATTATGTATAAAAGAGTGTTTAGTCACGAGAATCCCATTTCTCTGGAAATGAGGTACCTTCCATCTGGACTCGGCTGAGGCATTTCATACTGTCATGTGGAAAAGATGGAGGATGATGGAGGGGCCATTTCTAGTAGGGGCTGGATTGTCACACTTCCATCTGTTGATGTGTCAGTGGAGGGCCTGAGTGTATTGGATGGAGAGAGGATGAGATGAACCCATGATGAAAAAAACGTATGCACTTTCTCCTAAGCTGGGTTATCTGTTTGCTGTTAGGTAATAGAGACAGAAGCTAAAACACACAGATCCCTTGCTACTTGTCTCAGCTATAATCAGCCCATTTGTTAAAAACCTACAGAACTCAGACTGTTTTGAACTGAGGCAAATTTGGCCTGAATCATGCTAGCAACTGAATGTAAAGGCTCTCCACCTTAACATTTCTTGACTAGTGGCTTAGAAATGCACTATCATTTCAAAGTCATTGTGCAGAACGTTTTTACTATTTTAATAAAATCCAAGTGATGTGCCAACCAAGTTAATAGGGTTGAATTTTGAGAGAAGCAATGTCATTTTATACACCTCCATACTTTTATTATGCATGTGTTTAACATAATACGTGGCCAATATGACGTGTGGTAAACTGAACAGAGCCTACCTACCCAGAGTAAAACAATGTCTATAACACTGAAAATCAAGTGGCAATATGGCATTTTTCCAGGAAAAGGGAAATTGTGTAGACACATTGATTAATGCAGGTAAAATATAGAACATTGCCTCAGATCTGCAGCATGGTGTCTTTGTTTTGCAGGCTTGTGTAGATGCAGCAATGGGCTTGCCCACACCTGGAGGGGGTGACCTGAAAACACAAAATAAAATGGGGAACGCATCTTGCCCCAGGACATTTCTCTCTTCTACCACAAACAATGAATTAAGGTAAAGTTGGGTTTTTTTTATTTTGTCTGTATTTTTTCTTAGCCACGTGCCTCATTTTCCATCGCATCTGCTGTGCAGACTAGATATTTCTAAATCTGAATCACCCTCAGGTGTGCAGGGTCCTGAAGTTGGTTATTCATGAGGTCTTGAGAGCCACAGCAGCTCCAATGGCTATGGGAATGCACAGATTCTCTCTTGTCCACCCCAGACCCCTTTCAAAGACACTGCCCTGAATTCTAATGGTGTCTGTTAGGTGCTGAATTGTCTGTCTCCTAAATTCATATAATGAAGTCCTAACCCTCAGCACCTCAGAATGTGACTGTATTTGGAGGCAGGGCCTTTAAAGAGGCGATTATGTTAACAGGAGGTCACTAGGGTGGGCCCTGATCTAATATGACTGGTGTCTTTATCAGAAGATGAGATTGGGACAGAGCCATGCACCAAGGAAGACCATGTGAGGACACAGGGAGAAGATGGCTGTCTAAAAGCCAAGGAGAGAGGCCTCAGACAAACCAACCCCGCTGACATCTTGATCTTGGACGTCTAGCCTCCAGAACTGTAAGAAAATACATTTCTGTTGCTTAAGCCACCCAGTCTGTCGTAGGTTATGGCAGCCCTAGCAAACAAATACAGTGTCTATTAAGCCCTTTCCTGTTCTCATTAATAATAAGTGTAATAGTGCTAAGTACTGAGTGATTTTGAGTGGAGGGTCACTGTGCTAAGTACTTCCCACTTGTTCAACTTTAATTTGTTATCACCTTGTTGTAAATCCCATCTAAGATAAAGAAGCTCAGACTTGGGGAGGCCAAGTCAGTTTCCCCAAGTCTGATAGCCGCTAAATGGCCAGTCTGGTTTTCTGTGATTCTAAAGTCTTCTTTTCCCCCACACTTTTAAAATCATGTTAAAATACACATAATATAAAATTTACTTTCTTAACCACTTCTAAGTGTACAGGTCAGTGGCAGTAGGTACATGCACTATGTTGTGCAACTATCACTACCATCTGTCTCCAGAATCTTTTTCTTCTTATAAAACTAAAACTCTACCCATAAAACAATAACTCCCTATTGCCTCTGGGCCCAGGTACTGGCAGCCATCATTCTACTTTCTGTCTCTATGAATTTGGTTACTCCATGTGCCTCATACAAGTGGGATCATACAGTGTATTTTTGGGATTAGCTTATTTCGCTCAGCATAATGTCCTCAGAGTTTATCCATGCTGTGGCATGTGTCAGAATTTCTCTCCTTTTTAAGATGGAATGATATTCCATTGGCTACATACACCACATTTTGCTTATCCATTCACCCACTGATGGATACTTGGGTTGCTTTCGTGTTTTAGCTATTGTGAATAATACTGCCATGAATATAGGTATACAAATATCTTTTTGAGACCCTGTTTTCAATGATTTTGGGTTTCCAGAAGTAAAATTTCTGGATCACATAATTCTATTTTTAATTTTTTGAGGACTCTCCATATTGTTTTCCAAAGCAGCTATACCATTTTATATCCTCGCCAAGAGTGCACAAGGATTCCAATTTGCCCATGTCTTCGGCAACACTTTTAATTTTTCTGTTTTTTTTTCTTTTCCTTTTTTATATTAGGCATCCTAATGGGTGTGAGGTGGTATTTCATTATAGTTTTGATTTGCATTTTCCTAATGATTGGTCATATTGAGCATCTTTTCATGTGCTTCTTGGCCATTTGTATATCTTCTTTGTAGACAGGCACAATTCTTTTTCCTAAGCTCCCACACAGAATCTTTTTTCTAGGTTGCCCTCCTGGGTTTGTCAGCATCCCTCTCTAAAGAGGCATCAGGAGGAACACAGAAGCCCTGCCTGCAGTAAGATGACCCTTGTTCCATGCCAGCTGTTGGACTCTCATAGTTTTTCTCCGGATAATACCCATAGGTACTTTCGCCTAAGACGAAGCTTGCAGCGAAAGGCAGTGAAAGCCTCCAGGCCTTTAAAAATTGCCTCAAACTGGTTTTCAGCTAGCTCTCTTGCTTCGAATCAGAGGTCATTTGGCCAAAGTTTTAGCCTGTTTTTCTACAATAGGGTTCCTCACCCTTGGCGCTGACATTTGGGGCTGGATAACACTTCGCTGCAGATGGGCTGTCCTATGCATTATAGGAAGTTTAGCAGCAATGTTGGCATCTGCCTGCTAGAAGCCCGTAGCAGTACCCCTGCCCTCAATGTTCTAGACATTGCCAAATGTCACATGGAGGTGGGGCGTTTGGGGGCGGGGGGAGTTCAAAATCATCCCTGGCCAGTATCGATTGTTCTAGCATATTTCAGGCATCTAAAGATGGGCTACTTGCCTTTTACTATTTTGAGAAACCCAAGATTCTGGAGGCATGAGTAATGCTTCTTAAAAATCTCTGTTCTTTCTATGAACCCAGACAACTAGAGAAAGAAGTGGATATAATGAACTGAGAAAGAGACAGGGTCAGGAACTGAGAAGTGCACATCAAATGAATTTGCCATATGTCTGACGTCAGCTGCAGACACAAAACGCAGAGTGAACACTCGGTCTGTTAGATAGGATGATAACGTCCATGAATAAAATGTTATTTCCTTGTCACAAAAATGAAAATATTCATCTCATTCTTTTAGCATCATGTGCGATTTGCTCTGGAGAAATATAAATCAGTCCAGTGATGAATGTGCTTTAAGAGGCTCACCATGGTAGCCATAGAAAATTGGCTCTCTAAATAATTAAATAAATGTTTAGTGGGTGTTTGCTATGATTAAAGCCCTTGTGGGCACTATGGGGGACACAGGATGACTAAGACACAATTCTAGTACTGTCGCTGTGCTTTCCAAATACAGTGCCCTTCATGTGGGAGATTTTAGGTGTGCATGGATGAATGTTGAGTGAGCAGTATCGATGAAAGGGGGATTTATGAGAGCTCTCTTCAATTGGAAGAAATAGATGAGGGTTAGTGTATTAGGTTCCCATGGCTGCTGTAACAAATGACCACAAACCTAATAACTTAACTCAGATTTATTATCTGACAGTTTTGGAGGTCAGAGTCTACAGTGAAGGTGCTGGCAGGGCTATGTTCCTTCAGGAAGCTTCAGGGGAGAACCTGTTTCCTTACCTTTTGCAGCTTCTAGAGGCTGCTGGCATTCTGTGTCTCATGCCCTCTTTCTTATGTCACTCTAACCTCTTGCTTGTGTTACCATATCTTCTCCAACTCTGATCCTCCTGCCTCCCTCTGATAGGGACCCTTATGATTACGTTTGGCCACATGGATAATCCAAAGTCATCTTCATGTCTCAAGAACCCCAGCTTAATCACATCTGCAGTCTCCTTTTACCCTGTAAGGCTACACGTTTATGGGTTCCAGGGATAAGAGGGTGGGCATTTGTAGGGAGTGGGGACCATTAGTCAGCATAACACAGCTAGTTGAAAGACAAGGTACAAAGGCTGTGAATTCAGGAAAAAAGATAGCGACTACAAAGAGTTTGGGCAAAATGGAGAAACAGCATGCTGAGGTGTGAGTGAACTGAGAGCAGTGGAGAATTTAACTAAGGAAGGGAAAGGGACAGCTTCAGCCTCACTTCCAGACACCAGGCAAACAGGCCCCTCCTCAGGCTAATGATATTGTAACAAGGTCCAAACCCAATCGGTGAAAAATGACAGCCATTTGACAAATAAGAATACAGCATTAGAGGGTTCACTGATTCTCCCACACCAACACAGCTCTTGAGCAAAAGAGCGGGGATCTGAACTCTCCATCTGATTCCCAACCCAGTCTCTCTCTGTTCACGGAGACTTTGGGCTCTCTGGCAGATGGTGTTTCCTATAAAAGGCCCCAACAGTCTTTCTGACCTCACATGCTCCTCCCCCAAAGGCAGAGTCTAATTCCCTTCCCCTG